>MU697877.1:0-17162 GCA_026770625.1 Nicotiana glauca
ATCTTGGGAACAACTCCGGGAATCCAGGGATATTGCTTGGGGGTTCCTTCCCATTGTTCCAAGCATCCCACATTTGCATAAAGCGTAAGCGCAGGATCCGATTTTCTTCAGCTGTATAGGATTCAGAGGCCAGGATCCCAGAGATTGTGCTATCTTCAAGTATGGGGACTGCAGGCAAGGTCATTTCCGATGACATCTCTGTTTTTCCTTTGGATCTGGTAAAGTATCGATGCGAGGCCAGTTTACCACCAACCAACCACGGTTTCTAAAATACTCAGCTGGAATGACGGCAACAAACGGTTAGTATGAAACAAGTAACAGATAGGTAACTGCACATTGGAGTGCGATGCACTTATACAGTTAAATGGATATCTACATGTTTGCTTCGGTTGCATGCGTCATCCCGGCTTTTCTTCTTATTCCCTTTCTCTTGTATTTCTCTTTTTGTTCCATTTTCTCTCTTTTTTTTTCTTTTTTGTGCTTCTCCATTTTCATTTTCTGCTTTTTCTTTTCTTTGGCCTTGGATTTTCCTCTCAATGCCTTATTTTCTTCTTTTGCGTTTCTTTCTCTTTTGTTTTTTCTTTCCTTTTATTTATCTTCTTTTGAATTTCTCTTTTTCTATTTTTCCTAGGATTACGGTCGAATCTTATGTAGATTGCCTACGTATCATGACCCCGCATGAATCAGACCAAGTGTAGTTCTTACAAATAAATGCAACAATAAGAAAATAATTTTTAGGAATTTTCAATTTTCCATTGATAACAAATGCGGTTACAGAAGCTACTAGACTATTTGTTTTTCTTTTCTTGCAAAGTAAATTACAAAAATAGACTCAAAAATAAAATACAGACTCGATTAACTAAGAGTACATCAATGCTTCAAATCCTGGGGCCCGCGGAACATCGTTCGGCATTGCCGCGGGCCTGCATGCGAAACCCCTTTGCAACTAATCTAAATCATTCATGACTTGGCGAACAAATATGATCACTGAGGCAAAAGACGCGGTACGACCCATTCGCTCGCCGGCCTGACACTTCATGACAATATAGTGGGCAATGTTTCTGATCCTTTCTCTGATTCGGCCCTTTTCTTGGAGGAGTCGGCTTATTTGTTGTATACGAGGCTCTAGCACCTGCGTGTCCTGGAAATGCAAATCTTGTAGCAGTTTAATTTCCCTTTCCATCTCTGTAATTAACCTATGGCACTGGTTCATCTCGACTCAGAATTCTTTATCCCGCTGGGCTATCTTTTCTTCCATAGTATTCATTTTTCCGTTCATCTTGGCGATGGTCCCCTCGTAGTTTCTCCTCATTTACTGCACAAATTGGGCTCTTTCTTCAGTCCTTTTGGCCCACTGCGCCCGGAGTCTTACCATATTTCCCTCGGATTTTTCTAGTTCTTCTTGGCAGTCCAAAATTTGTTTCCTTAACCTTTTGATCAACCTCTCATCAGATAGACTTCTTTCTTGGTTCCGGGCATCTATTTTCATTCGCTTAATTTGGGCTTTGAGCGCTTTGTTCTCCTGAGCTAATTTCTTTTTATCACCCTCGTCGGCTACAGCCTATACACTTTTGTCAAATTGGAGGTCCCGGACCTGTTACTCTAACCGTCCTATTCTAGCTCGGTACTCCTTCTCCTTTGCTTGCCAATCCCATATCGATAAATTGCTGCACGTGCGGTCTTTTAGCGGGCCTCTCTGGGATTTGAAATCTTTTGCCAAATTATGTCAGATACTTGGGATCTACCTCGCCTCTAGCTTGGTCTTGTATTATGGTTTTTAGCTCAAGGAACCGGCACTCATTCCATATCTTTTGGATTCTACCTTCAGGAAATGCAGCCTTCGGGTCTAACTCAATGACTTGCTCACTAAAGTCTTCATCATTATGCACTGTCTGGAATCTTCCAAATTGTCGCAAAACTCGGTAAGGAGCGTAAGGCTGTATGCTTCGGATACCCATCAAAAGAATATAGGGGACCTCTACTGATGTGTATATAGCTTCAGTAGCGGGAAGCCAACCATAAACCTGTTCGACTTTATCTGCGGTCAAGGATCTTAAGCATGACGACCAGGCCTCAGTACTTTCAGGGAACTCAATACCTATCACCCGGGTTCCCAATTCGACAATACAACTCAACTCGATTAAACCGTAGTTCATATAGCTTGTGCGGTGACAGAGGTGTTCTTGCACCCACAATTGTAAGAGCAAATTGCAACCTTGAAAGAATTTCTCGCCTTCGCGACATTTGGTCAGAGCTCGGTACATTTCTGCTATGATTAGAGGAACCACTGTGCTAGTAGGTTTTTTCATGGCAACATCTAGCATCCCTGCCAGGCCGAGGTCTATATGACCATCTTTCCTCGGACAAACCACCACTCCCAGAAAGGCCACCATGAACGCTAATCCCCGTCGAGCTTCCCATTTGTCTTTATTTTCGGCATGCATCAAGCAGGTGTTGAGCTCCTCGAAACCTTTTGGGTTACCATACCGGTGATATAGGAAATGCAATGTGCAACACCCTTCTGCCAGATGCGGGTCTTGAATATCCCGGATAATGTTCAACAAATTCAAGAACCTATGAAGGGTTACCGATCGTGGGGCCAGTGGGTATCTGCCTCGAAGGTTCCCGTTAAGGCCCGCATATCCCGCAATCTCCTCTAAGGTAGGTGTGAGTTCAAAATCTGAAAACTGGAATACGTTACGGGTCGGGTCCCAAAATGGTATTAGTGCCTCAATGATATCTTTCCTCGGTTTGATGTTCAGTAGATCAACTAAACCGCCCAAAATTTTAACCACGGTATCTCTGCTTCCTTTTCCTAGATCATGCCACCACATGTGAAGTTTCAAAGGGATCTCACTCAGGACTGAGAAGGTCTCGATGTTACTTGAAGTCATCCTGCACGTTTATTTAAAAAGGGAATTTTAATGACTTATTTTTACAAACTGGCTATTTTTTGCAAAATTCTTTATTTAATCAAAATAAGGATTTGGTTTTGCGAATACGGCCTTTCAGCACTTCTGGGGGGAAGATTTTAAGGTTGTGTCCGCAAACCACTTAAAATGACTTAGGGTGGTTGTTCTTGCAAAAACAGCCTTCCGGCGCCCTTTTGGGGACATTTGGATTATTTTAAAACAACAATGGCATCACCCGACTTATTTGTGATAAAAAATTAAAATTTTGGTATTTTTGGCTATTTTTGCAAAAGGGAGGTTGGACCCGATAAGGGTTGCCTACGTATCTCACACCCGGTGAGAATCAAACCAACATAGTTTCGGCAGATTTGCCAAAATCTAAACTATTTTGAACAACAATTTTCTTTCTGTTTTTTCAAGCATTTCGGTACTATTTTGGCATTGGTTTTTTTTTTACAACAAAAGGTTATCCTCACTGAGTCTTAACACTGCTATGTTTCTCAATTTTCTCTCATTGTGTCTTAACACTGCTATTTTTCTCAATTTTCTCTCATTGTGTATTAGCACTGCTATTTTTTCTCAATTTTCTCTCATTGTATACAAGCCGGTCAACATGCAAAGCCGGGCAAATAAATACGCAAGTAGAACGGAAGATGCATCAGGATGGTCATTTCAATTCAGGTCACCTGTCCTAGACGGACCCAACCCCTGTGTTGAGTCCCCTAAGTCAAATGCACATGATGCAAACAAGTGTCCTACTAGGGATCCGGCATGAGGTTTTGTTCTTATAGGTTTAAACCCTAGGTTTATTGATCTAGACCTGGCTTATCCGAGCGGACAACTCGAGCCGAGGGGGAAGCAATGTACCAGGGATACAGAAGCTCCGCCGGCTTTGTAACTTATCCAACCTTGTTCTAAATTGGGAAAGACTCTAAATAGAAGAGAAGCTACATGAAGTGCACCCTTCTCCATGATGTAGAAGACTCAGAGAGAGGAAGGGATTCGCGATAATTTATATACAATTCAACAAATATCAAAGCGGTAAAATATTTAGCACATATAGCATGGAAGCATGTAGAAAAATTAGATAAAGCCAAATATAATAATTATACTAAGCTCGAATTCTTTGAACCCTAAACCGAAACTCTGGGTTTGTTTCCCAGCAGAGTCGCCAGAGCTGTCACACCTCTTTTTTTTACACACCTACCCCGAAGGATAAATGTATAAAGGGAGTTTTTCCATTCAAAGTGAATTCGAAATGGGATTATTTTATTATTATTATTAATTAGAGTCTCCACTTGGGAAAGGATTGGCTTTTGGTGTCCCAAGTCACCGATTTAATTTAAATTCCAAATCGAGGAAAATTTCGACTTCCCAATTGGAGTCTGCGAACCAGAAATTCTGTGTAAGGAATTCTGTTGACCCTAGGGAAGGTGTTAGGTACCCCCGGATCCTGTGGTTCTAGCATGGTTGCTTAAATTATTACAAATGGCTAAGAATCTAATTTTATACATGTTCCAATCTATAGTGCAATTTGATAATTATTTACCATTTTTTAACTATTTTTACGAAAGTGAACGTCGTTTAAAAATGTATTTTTGGATCACGTCACATGAAATGCACCCGGATCCTCGACACATTCTTATTCAATATTTTTGGATTTGGATTTGGGTTGCATGAAATGCACACCCATATTGAGGAAGGTAAGATTATTAAAAACGTGTCTAAAGTGACTAACGTCTTTTTAACTTTGTGGGAGGCCGTAAAATTCGCTAAACGGCACGCTCCAAGTTCTAAGTATTTTTTAATAAAGTAATTAATGAGGGCCCCGCAATTTATATTTTTGTTTGGCGAGGCTCATCTCATTTTTATTATTAAAAGGCCGACCTAAAGCAAACTAAATTTTTCTATTTATTATTTGTCTCTAAAAGGCCAATTAATTCACATTTATAAATTCCGGCTCTGAATTCAAGTCCGGATTCAAACAAAAGGGAAGACCCTTTTAGCTTGAACCCGCTATATAATTCGAAACCCAATTTTATATTTGTCAATTAATTCCCTATCTACCTATGTAATTTAAGCGTTACTTGTAACAAATTTGGGCTTACAATTGGCCCAATTCCTATAATACCTTAACAATTTTTGGTTTGGACTCATAACTGGCCCAATGTGTATTTGGCCCAACACGACTTGAAACTTCAGATCTCAGGGCCAGCATAACATCTAATTCCCAATGGGATTCCAATTTCAGTAACATACAAAGCAATATTTGAACTAATATGCTAATTATTGAGGGTTGTGGGATAATCATTAGGTAGATTCTTATATGGCTGGATTAAACAGGTACTGACAGTGATGTAGTTTACAATTAATGGCTAAAAATGAGTCTGCAACTCAAATTTAAAAGCAGATTCCAGCTGAATGTTTAAACATGCAAAAGGACGGGATTTTTTTTACTTTTTTTTCTTTCGTTATTTGTGAATGAAACAGTACCACAACCTGTATTTCACTCTGATATTTAAACTACCAACTAATTAACATATTCATCTTTAGTTAGCTCAATCAATTACCACGTCTATATTAAATAATGGGAAACAGGATTAGGGTTCAGTTATGCACACTAACAGTTCGAAACAGGCGAGATAAATACCAAACCAACCTATGAGCCTAATATAATCTACTACTAAACTCAGTTTTATAGTTCAGTCATATAGTCTATTTACAACAATTTTAACAGTCCAAAAATAGTCCTAATTATACATCCAATCCAGTCCAGATTAATCATGACAAATTGAATGCAAATGCAAATTTCGAATATAATAATGGATGAATCTAATTATGTTAAATCTAAACATCAGCAACACGGAATTCAAAGGCTGAATAGATCTCTACATTTAATTTCATCACTTAAAATCATCATCAATTTAACGGATCAGAATCAATACATGGATTTAAAGCAAAATGAGAGAAGATAGAGTCAGTAGCAGCTAATCAACAATCAGCAAAATTAATCAACAGCAACAGCCTTAAAAGCGCAGAAGTGAAGAGAGAAAAAGAAGCACCAACGAAAATGCCCAAAACACACTTGATAGAACCTAGCAAACTTAAATTTAAACCCAGAACTACTTCCACCAGCAAATACCCAAACACAGCTTAACTAGTACCCAAAATAACTTGAAATTAAACCAGTAAACTTCTAAAAAACTGCAGCAATCAGATATTGAGCTGAAGATGCAAATTAACCACTAAAAATGGAAACTAACCTAAGGTTTTTAATGAAACAGTGATTTTTTGGGATTTTTTAAAGGTTTTCTCTTGTTTTTGGATTTTTGAAGGTTTGAATTTCAAAATTTAGATCTGAAGGTTAAACAAAAGCTTTTGGGGGAAAAATTTTGAGGCTGAAAACTTTTTCTACAAAGCTGGTTAATGCCCTTCTTATAGTCAAAATTAGGATGCAACTTCAGATTCAAATTTTATACATTAGTCCCTCTAGTTGTGACCTGTTTTCCAAGTTAGCCCCTTGTTATTTACTGTTTGATCCCTACTAGAAGATTCTAGGAGCTTCAAATTTAGTTATTAAAAGATTCTTGGCCCTTGAACTACCCCAATTACCCTTAGCTTATGCTGAAATTTACTTATTCTAACAAATTACCCATTTTCAAATGCCCCAAAATGCCCTTGAATGTCCCTGAAACTACTGAACAAGCTTACCTAAACCTCTTCTAACTATAGTTAATCCTAGGCTAAGAATTCTCTAAAAATCGACACTGTATAATTATTAATTAAAAGTACACCAGATTTTTAACAGGACTACTGTTAACTAAGACTCAGAATACATATTTAAATAGTGACAAATAAACATGATTAAACCTAAACCAAAATTCCAATGCACTAATTATTATCAAAACTCAAAGTAAAGCTAATAGCAGATTCACCTAACTAATGAATAAATGCCTAAACTAATCAACAGTTAAACTAATACTTGCACTAACAAACATGAAAAATCAAATCAGCATTAAACGGAGAAAAATAAACCATGCAAGTACCAATAGGAGAATTTAAACAAACATAGAACCAAAAACACTTACAACCTACCCTAATTAAGAACCAAAATTTCAGAGACTAAAAGAAAACAAATAATTCGAGAAGAAAAGAGAGAAAATAGAAGAAAGAAAATTCTGAGAGAAGACAAAAATAAAGAAAAGACAATACCAGAAAACCAACATGGACTTTGATTTTAATATGCTCTGACTCGATTGGAGGCTATCCATAAACCCAGCATCTCAATTAACCATTTTAAATTGGTAATTTTGGATTTCTAGGGTTTTGCCGGAAAATTTAAAAATTGATATTAGAAGCTTTCCGGCCATGTTTGAGGGGTGAGGCTAAGGGGGTTGGGTAGAGGAGGCTTGGGCGGTTCTGTGGTGTAAATTTGGGACCGTTTGGCGTAGGTGGCGTCATGACCGGAAAATCTTCCGATGAATATTCGAGGGTTTCCGGTGAGATTTGAAAGAAACTAAGGGTGGGAATGGGAAGAGGAGGGCAAGGCGGGTTGGTGGTGTTAATTTGGTGGTTGATGGCATAAGTGGTGTTCGCCGCCGGTAGTGTTCCGGCGAGGGCGATGGTGATGGAGGCGGCGGTAGATATGTATGAGGAGGGTGGGAATGTTTTTTTTAGGGTTTGACTAAATTAGGACAGTTATATTAGAATTGATGGATCAATAGGGACCGTTAAATTAGACACAATGAATGGCCCAGATTAAACGACATCAAAACGACGTCGTTTTGTATATGGAAAAATTGGACTGGGCAGGGTTGGGCTGGAATTTGGACTGGGTAAGGGTATTGGGCTATTTAATTGGGCTGGGTGTGTATTTAATTCAAAGGGCACAATGCTAAGCAGCCCTATTTTATTTATTCCCTTTTGTTCTTTTTATTTCTTTTACTCATTTTTTTGTATTTTATTATTTATTTTATTTATTATTTATTTATTTATTGCTGATTCAAGAAAACTGAAAATAAAACTCACAACCAAATTATACTAAAATTAGATTTTCTAATTAAAAGAAAAATACAAACTAATATTAATTTGAACTAAAAATGCAAAAAGGACCATTTTTGTTATTTTCTTTATATTTTGTTCTAAAATAAATTAATACTAAAATGTGAAATTAAATCCCTAAATGCAAATGCATATTTTTGTATTTTCATATGAATTATCATGCACAAATAAAAATGCAACTAATTAACACAAAATTCAACAAAATTCTCAAAAATTGTAAAATAATAAAGAAATTATTTTATTTGGAGTTTTTTGGGAATAATTTGCTTAGGGCGAAAATCACGTGCTCACAGAGAGAAATTTTGACCCCTAAACTTACTTAACAAGTATAACAAGTAGATATCTCGCATAAGCTAACTATCCACTAACTTCACCTTCAATAATTTCCACCGGAATGATACACAATTGATCTCCACCTACTTTCTTAGACATAGACATGTGAATCCATAAAATATATGGCGAACAACTATGGGGACACTTCATACTCGTACTGTGGCCTAATGTGGAATACACTTATGCAACCTTTATTATCAACTCACACAACATCTTCAGGGGAAAAATACTGAGAATAGCCTGTTCACCCTCCAAACTCTAAATCTCTAGGTGAACATTCACACTAAACCCTTGATGACCTCCATCAATTACTCTAAGATGTGCTATCATAAACTGACCTTAAAATTACCTATCAAACATATATGTGACCACACTGTGAAGCTTCATCTTTGACTTGTCTGAACTTACAATACCCAATGGATTTAATATAATGAGGATCAACAGAGTCCAAGATCAGGCTAGAGTTATTCAGAAATCTATTAATGCGCTGAGTAGAGTACTTTCTGAGGTTATATGCTAAGGAACACGAAAGTTACAACTAACAATGCCGACATGGTTAATTACTATGACGACGTCAATTATTACACAAATGAGGTATAGGGGTAAGTAGTACATTGGCAATAGGAATCATTAAGGAAGAATATTCAAGTACATGACCCAGTCGTTTCCTAGAGTGAAGGGAAAATCAATTCATGCTCTGGTACCTTGAATGCGATATGGGATTCAAAATACATGAAGTGGAACTACACTCCTGACGTTAGCTGACACAAGGAATCTATGTCGTAAGCCCATGAGGATGATAAGAAGTTGAACAATTATGAGATTATCATATTTCAGACATCTTAACCCTTCCTGATAGTTGATTATATATGAGAGAACTAAAGATACGGACAGTTGTCTTTCAAATCAATATGCTCATGATATGTGCAAAAATTCTGAAGGCATCTAATCTCACCCCTTTCACGAGTAAAACCACATCGCTCAGACATCTAAATGTTGGGATGAAATCATGTATTGGTTAGAGGCATTCTAATGGTTAACATGATACTCCGGGGAGAATGACTAATGAAACTCCTATCCACCCAAAGAGATGGAATACCAAGGGTAGCAAAACTCCCCTCACATGAAAATTATATATTCAATCATTCTAGAAGTCGGGTGAGAAGGAGGCCGCGTAACCCATTCAATCCGACCCATTGAAGACCTTTGAAAAGGACATACACTTTGGTTTGAAATCACGGCAATTAAATCTTGGGCCTTAAGGAAAAATCATTACTTTTTGAAACCCAATAGATATGCCCTCGTGGTCCTAGAAAATTATTAACAATGATGAGAAAGTACTTAAAACCATTACGAGTTGGTATAAAACAAGACCTCAAAGTGCTCACAGGGATAAGTTCAAAAGAATGAGACGTCTTAATACATTTATCGAGGAGAAGTAACCTGAGTTATCTAGTCACATGGATAAGTAGAGAAGGTAAATGGTTGTTAGAAGAACATCTACAAAGAATACCAGCAATATTTATTTGTTTTAACAAAAGGAATATGTTCCCTTCCTTAATGCTACAAGACTTCCTCTTTGATGCCATGAAACATAAATGAATTTTACAATGAGAGTTATCAGATGAAATAGACAGTAGCATAGCAAAACTAATGAGCACCATTTGGAACCGACAATCTTAAACTAAGTTGAAGATATTAGAAGTCCATAGTAAAGGGGGATTTACCCACTTTCAGTGTCCTTTTAGAAAAGGGTACTTGTAGAGTAAAAAAATGAGGTGAATTTAATTGGAATCGTATTGTTTGGTGACTAGTCAAGACATTGAGATAATATAGCATTGAATATTATGGTAAACAACACACCATGCAAGACAAATGAAAAGAAAGTGAAAGAGCCTTGTAGAAGTAACATTTACATTGTATCCATTAGGAAGGGTGGTAATATAAAACGATTACGAGAATCTACATTTTTTAAAGAAGATATCTATATGAAGTCACGTGATGTATAGCTCTAGAATTCAAAATAATCCAATTATGTTTAGCAACTCTACTTCATAATGAAGCACTACAACACACTTCTACACAACCGGCTATTGCAAACCACATTGGGAGATGCTATAAAACTTGACTGAGAGAAAGGCTTTGACATATGAATGTGTTACTAGGTGTATTTCTCCTTGGTCAACCCAAAACCTAAAGGCGAGAGTTAGACTGATAAGCAGATCGTTGGACTAGCACAAGTGTAGATAATCCATTATCGGAAAAAGATAATTCAATTTCAGTAATTGCAGCATGCTGTCGACCCTTGATGAACTTGAAGTGATATGAGAACCCAATGAGATAGTATAGAATAATCATGGAGGGTTTGCAAATGTTAATAATGAGTTCTCCGTGGATTTTAACTTGAGAACTACCCAGATGCTAATGAAATATAGAAGAATATGAGAAACAGGCGTCGTGCTATAATAACCCCCAAAGGTGTGCTTGGTCTTGACAGAGAGCCTAGTAGGGGTCCTTATGAGAAAGGAAGTGTTACCATGACTCATGAAAGGATATGTTCTCTCATGGTTATCGAACAAGTGTGGGGAAACTGGCACAATGGATTCACTAACTGAAGAACACAATGAACACATGTTATGGAGGTGTAAAGAGAAAATAAGCATCTGATATGAGCTGGACATGTTTCTGCATATATTAACTCCCAACTGCAATATACGACCATGCCATGAGAAACCATAATACTAGAACAAAGTGAGCTACCTATAGTGGGATTTCTCAAGTGGACACGAAAGTTATGGCAACACAATATTTTCCTATGATGGGGATGTGAGGATCCCAATTGTCAGAGAGACTTTATGCACATGGTGACCATTTCGATTTACATGCACTCTTGTGATAGGTGTTAAGGTATACTCTTATGTTGCTAGGCAGTAAGAAGTTTTCATGATGATATTCGCAAGAGAGTAGATTGACTGTTCAAACCATATAAGCCATATACACAACTGAGTAAAAACGTGACTCGAGAAGGATCGCAACGCTGGGATGCTTTGCATGGAACTTGCCACTACATAGGTAAATTTTAGACGGTGCATGTATAGGCATGAGCGAGTAGATTTTGTCCATTTAAATAAAAAGATTATGTACGAAATTCATCGGATATAGTCCCTTGGTGAGAATTTAGGAAAATCAAGTGGGAAGTATCAACCCTAGAGTTATAACTCAATTCAAGGGCATAATTATAAAACTTAATTCCACAAGAATGTAAATAAGAGAATTCATAATAGAGTAGATTCACGAATAGTGCGTCTCGTTCAAAGAGTCGATACACGCAATGTTTTGTTAGTCAATACCTTATTAAGACCATGTTTATGAGAACTTTTCAATATGGATGTACATATACAATGAGTTGAAATTCTGATTTGACTCACTTAATGGCTTTAGGTTGGTAGGGCAATAGCTTAATCGATACTCCTCGACTCCACATCTCCAACGTACATAGATAACATACTGATATACTACATGATTTGATGGTGCAGAGACATCAATAGGGACGAGGACACTCCCCTCTTAGCGATATGTTTTACCAATCCATCCACAACTCAATACATTCTCCTAACAAGTCCTTGGGCAATCCACTCAGACTCAATGGTGGGATAAATCCCTCCTTACATGCTTCAAATTTGCGAATTATGGTATCAAGGTTACCAATATTGAGAATAATACTTAGAGAGGAAATCAGTTCCCTAACTTGAGCTCTATCGCACGATTGGAGTATCAAAGAAGGGTAAAATTCCTAAATGTCCGAATAGCGTCCTACTTATAGATGTGGTCGACAATACACCGATAAGACGGACTCTACTAGACACAACTCCAAGACATCCTAGGACACTTTAAAACCTTAGGCTCTGATACCAAGTTTGTCATGCCCCAAACCGAGGGACATGACCGGCGCCTGACCGGGTAGCCCCAGTCAAGCGGACCTGGGTGCCTTTCCTATCCAACGTGCTTCCCCGTATTTTCATTGCTCATTAACCAAAGGAAATAGCCATTTTTATAATTAAACATATTTTTACAAAACATACATATCATACACGGTTACTGAATGAGGTTTACAACTTACATCGCACAGCATACAAAATACATTTCTTTTTCATAAGTTCGTAACCCACATTTACTGTCTACGGAGCCTCTAAGGATACAAAGGATAATACAATACTTGCCGGTAACAAGGCTCCGGCTATACCTTACACAAATACCAAAACATGACTCCGGAATAAAAAGAGTGCGGCATGAGCCATGCAGGGCCCTAAGAGGAAAAGGGCTCACCAATACAGCTGACGAAAAGTGAAAGGGAGCTACGGTCGGTGGACTGGAGTACCTGCTATGGATCCTCCTACAATCATAACACAAATGTAGCGCCCCCGACAAAAGGGACGTCAGTACATTTGAATTGTACTGGTATGTATCAACAAACCTTGCCCTAAGCAAACTCACACCATACACAAGTAACAAGTAGTAATGGAATCAACAATCAAATACACATGAAAGGAAACAATCAAGACAAACAAGTTTACAATCTCTCCATTTCCCCTTTCAACATTTTCACATTAATGATTTCACAACTTTCTCATATTTTCATTTCAATAATGATTTCGATCACTTTCCAACCTTATTACCTCGGCCACCCTTATCACCACAACCCATACCTTATTACTTCGTGTTCCGGCGTGCAGCTCGATCCTACCGAACAATCACAATTCACAAGCAACACAACAACAACAATTCACAAGGACAACAACAACAATTCTCAAGAACAATAACAATAAATCTCAAGGATAACGACAACAATTCTCAAGGAATAGCAGCACAATTCACAAAGGATTTCCATAACCATCAATGCCATTTCCATCTTATTCAACAGCCCAATGTACAATTTAAGTCACAACGGTAATTGCCCACGACAAGACACATATGATATTACCACAGTTGCTTCAATTGCATCAATTACGATTCCTTTTCATCATTTGTTACACAGCTCTTAGCACACAACCACATTTACAAACACACGTTTGGTTTGTTTCCATTTACTTGCACTATCATATCGGAAGACTTAACCAACAACGTTCAAGGCACATTAATCAAATGAATTCACAAATATTGCACATAAGTAAACACATACCAATCACAAGAATTTAGTTTCACAAATAATCCACATAGATATCACATACCAAATATTCGTACACCAAACAAGGTTATTTTACAAAGATCAAAGTTAGCCATACATACCTCGTTTAAGCTTTTCTTAAGTTACTACAACATTCCAGAAATTCTAGCAATTCCAATCTACTTTGAGACATAACAAAATTGAACACAAATTAGAAAAGTATTCACGGTTTTAGCTCATTTGAGCATTTTATCAAATACCAGTTGAGCATCTTAATTTCAAATCTCTTTTTCAAGGTTTTCCTTCATTCCCCAACCAAATCTTTACTTATATGTTAAACAATCTACCCACAAACCTAATTTGTACACGCATGTTTACATAATAGTATTACACCCAAGAATCATACCTCAATATCTCATTTTATACCCCAAACTCGAAATTAAAACCTAGGGTATAGAATCTTACCTCTTAAATGAAGAACTTGTGATTGGGTTCTTTGATTCTTGAAGGTTGATGCAAGGTATCGATGATTATGAAGCTAGAACTCTCCTTCATCTCTCTATATGCTCTCATCTCTCTAAAATCAGTAAGAAATGACCCCAAAATGAACCCCAAAGCCTATATATTGAAATGGGGTCGGGTTATAAAAATTGGAAAATTAACCCTCTAATGTCCGGTCTGCTATAGCAGAACGGACCGCAAAATGATAATGCTGGCCGCATAATGCACCGCAAAATTAGCGCCCAGAACTGGGCTACACTTGCCTTGTCTGCGACAAAAATGCAACCGCAAAGTCAACAATGCGACTGGTTTTGCGGTCGCATATTTGACACAGGATCACATTTTCCAGCCTTTGGTAATTTGATCATAACTTTACGTAGGAATGTCCAAATGACGAACGGTTTGAAGCGTTAAAAACTAAACTTGAAGATCTTTCATTTTATAAGTAATTCATTATATAAAACCTTATATATATTTATCTATGATCGTTCAAAGAAGGGACTAGTGCAAGTTTATTTGGAATTTTATCCTATTATGAACTTTTCCAATTTTTCTTAGACTTAGGCCTTTCCTTGGACCACAAATTACTTACCATAAGACTTATACACATATTTACCAAATCCAATTGAGGTACACCATGTTAATAGCCCATAAAATATTATAATAAGCCTAGGTGGCACCACAAAATCCTAGGTTACTTAGCGAAATTTTCCGGGGCCTTACAAAAATAGTAACTGGGTAGTAAGGAGATGGTAGTCTATGCACTAATGCTATGAGTAACACCCCAACCTGAGGGAGTTATAAGGTATTGCATGGAATGATCCTATAGGATGGAGTTATAAAGTATTGCATGGAATGCTCTTATAGGCTAAAAAACTTAGGACAACCCCCTATACTCCTATTTAAAATAAATTGAATATTGTATTTGTCCAAATTGTTTTCTTTCCTTTTTATACTAATTCATTTAATTTAAGTTCGGCCAGGACCCATCGTTATGGACCACGAGGGTTGCCTAACACCTTTCCCTCAAGGTAATTTTGAGTCTTTACCCGATCTCTAGTGATGTAAACTGGTACAATATGAGTTGTCTTCTTTAGGTGCCCTAACGCACCTTAATTTGTTGGGTGGCGACTCTTTCCATTTCAATTCCCTACCCTGGCGTGACACAATTCTAGTATCATCTATCATGGCTAGGCACCCAATCAATGTTGGTGACGTGATGTCGACCAACATGTTCTTGGTTTCCAAGAAAGGTTACACCTCCTACCCGTATCCCAACACTATAACAGAGTACCTTACAGATGCAGGGGTGGAGCCGAAGGATTTTAACATAAAGGTTCGGGAAAAGAAGCCTTTCACTAACGAGGGTAGCCGACTACTACCATTGGCCAGTCTGATTAGACTTCTATGGTAGCTGTAGAGTCAGTAGACTTGACTTCCACTTCAGCAGTGCCCTCTACCAATGCAACTTCCATGCCTCCCCCTCCTTCTTTAGAGCCTTTAGTATCAGTTCCCTCTACCTCAACTTTGAAACCGGTCCCTATGCCCACTCATCCATCATATGTGCTACGAGTCTCCCAGATACTAGAGAGCGACAAAAATTGGATGCAAACAACTATTGCAAAGTTGTCTGACATAGCTAGTGTTGTACTAGCACAATCATCCACCCCGGCACCCCATATTCCTCTGACAGTGGAGGATACATTGAAGAAGATTTTAGAGAACCAGTAGACCATCATGAACACTTTAGTAGAATATGGAGCAGCAATTGAAGATCTTGGAAAGGAGGTAAAGAAGATGAATAAATCCCTTGCATCCAAGAAATCAATAGACAAACTGAGGAGATAGGTCACCCAGATAGAAGCCGCTGAAGACCTTCCATTTCATATGCTGATGGAGAAAGATCCAGCAACACCAGTAGATCTATCAGCACCAGTGGCACCAGCTGGCCAATCTGAGGAGCCAGAACTAGTTGCCGACACTACGGAGGTGGTACGCCAGATGTTCACCCACCTAGTTACTCCCAGATTTGAGGATGATGAGATATGGCCAGAGGAGACTAAGGGTGGTGACGCTGCTATGGACACAGCCACATAGGAGTCCTCTTCACTCTTACCCTTATCTATTCTTATTTTGTTAAGCATTGGGGACAATGTTTACTTTTATTCGGGGAGGGGGGATGGGAGTTTCTTTGATATTTGGATGATTTGACATTTGGTTTGATAACTGATAACATTTTCCTCTTTCTTTTTATCATGTATATATTGTCCCCATCCCCCTCTCACTATTGATGTATATATTTTCTCTTTTTCTCTTTATTATGTATATTAATTATGCTTTGGGTAGCTTCATTTGTAGCTTCTTTATATTATTTTTCTTATTAGTTAGTGTTTAATTCAGTAGCTTCTTGTTTAATCTAATAGATTCTTTTTAATCTAGTAGCTTCTTTTTATATTTGAGTAGACAATAAGCCTTTGGCTTTGTTAAATCCATGATTCTTTCCAAAGGTAGTTTTTGTGTGAATCAGGTGAATCTTCCCAATGATGGATGGCGTAACAACCTTCTTAAGAAATTGAGTTCGTTTTTTATGTTTAGGTAATAATAGTAGTGATAATAAATAAAAAAGACCTAATTGAGTCAGACTCGAAGAGTCAAACATGATTCACTTGGTACCAACACACTTAGCTACGTGCTTATGATAAAAAAAAAGTTTTTGGAAAGAAATAGCTCTAGTTAGTGACCTTCTGACTCTTGTGTTGGCTTAAGAAATCATCGAGTGGTTTAGTCGAACCATTAGTGATTTTTAGTCTTCAATAAGGGTCGTTGTAGGCTGTTGACTATATCCTGTTTAACAATCCAGTTGTGTGAGAGGTGAGATGTTTTTGTTTCAAGTTCAAGTGTCACGACCCCAATCCCGTTTGTGATGGCGCCCAACACAATTGTTAGGCAAGCCCGACCATTTACACTCTCAACCCGAGCATGAAGCTCGAAACCAGTTATTTGAATATAATTAATTAACAATAACGCTAAAAGTTTTAAATGATATATATAGAGAAACCAAACTGAATATCACGATAACACGGAATATACTCCCAAAGACCTGGGGGTCATGAGTCTAGAGCCTCTAACAATACAGTGTGACAAGACTCCAAATAATACAATGTCTCAAAACTGCGGAAAGATAATAAAAG
>MU697881.1:0-10148 GCA_026770625.1 Nicotiana glauca
TCTCGCCACGAGTCTATACATATCAAGAACTCCCAAATCCGAGCTCAAATGACCCATCAAAACCCAATTTGAAATGTCAAAACTCAAGCCCTAGTTTTTCCCCCTTTTGATAAATTTTTATGAATTTCTATGTTGTTTCTACAATTAAATCATGTTTTTAAGTCATAGAACTCACCTCCAATCAATCCCAGTCAATTCCTCTTCAATTCCCGTCCAAAAGTTCTCAAGGATGTTCAAAATGGAGGAAAAATAGCTTAGCTCGCGGAACAAAATGAACTTTTAAAACCCTTCTGCCTAGACATTTTTCGCATCTGCGGTTTCCGCTTCTGCGGCCATTCACTAATTGCCCCTGCGGACTGCTATCCGCTCCTGCGGAATTTCCCTGATGACCATGTCCGCATCTGCGGAACCGCATCTGCAGCTCCTTTTCCGCAGATGCGAAAATACCATAACCAGCAAATTTATGAAACAACACAAGTCTAAAATTCATCTCGATAGCCATCCGAAATCACCCCGAGGCCCCCGGGACCTCAACCAAAAGTGTCAACGCATCCTAAAATATCATTCAAACTTGCTCCAATCATCAAAATACCAAAACCATCAAATTACATCGGATTCAAGCCTAAGTTCTTCTAAAACTCCCGAAACTCGCATTTGATCAAAAACCCGACCAAAACACCTCCGAATGACTTAAAATTTTGCACACAAAAGCAATTAATTAACATTAACAATTCTAACACATGCTTAATATAACCAATAATACAGAACAATGATAATAACAAGGGTAACCATCCCGACACAGCCCAAACCGGGGTGTCACAAGTCATGAGCTACTACTGAGTTTGCTATAAGTCTACAAAGTGTAATATCCGATACAATAGTCTGAAGAAAATATAAATGACATAAGATAGGAGAGACAAGGGGCTGCGAACGTCAACAACTACCTCGTAACTCCAACTCGCTGCCTGGTCTGGAAGGAATCAGTGCTCGGTGCAGACTCTGCTATGCCTGAATCTGCACACATGGTGCAGGGAGTAATGTGAGTACTCCGACCCAGTGAGTAATAATAATAAATAATAACCGAAGGAATGAAAACGCATAAGTGCAAAAGGCAATTCTATATCAGGCAGTAAATCACTTTAAGTAGTAAAACAGTAGAGAGTCAAATGAAATCTCATTTTTAAAACAGGTAAATATGGTAAAATAACAAGTAAATGGTGAGTACAAATCTGCCCCTCGGCCCCAGTATCAATTGCTCAGAACAGTATCAGCCCCTCGGGCTCAGTATCAGTCACTCAGCATAGCATCAGCCCCTCGGGTTCACTCTCAGTCACTCAGCATAATATCAACCCTTCGGACTCACTCTCAGATCATATGGGTACCCGCACTCACTGTGGGTGTGCACACTCCGGAGGGGCCCCTTACGGCCCAAGCGCTATATCAACATAAGGCCTGAAAGCCTTCTCATATCGCACATAAGTCCTGAAAGCCTCCTCACATCACTCACAAGGCCTGAAAGCCTCCTCACGTCACTCACAAGGCTTGAAAGCAGCCTCACGTCACTCAAGCCACCTCGTGGCACATAAATGTATGTCAGGCCCTCGGCCTCATATCACTCAACATATCCTCACATATGGCCCTCGGCCTTACTCAGTCCAGAAAATATCATAAGCCCCTCGGGCATCAATAAAATAGTAGTGCTCAGCCCAAACGATAGTGGAAACATCATTTAAGTCTCAAAATTCAATTAAAAGTGGCTGAGTTTGTAAAACAGTAATAATCGATAGGACTGAGTTCAAGTAATATATCAAAATAGTGAGGAAACAGTGATAAAAGTCCACGAAGGATCAAATAGTCGGCATGAAGCCCAAAATATGGCAATAAGCCCAAATCATGTTGATAACAAACATATCTCAGTCAAATACGCGGTAAAAACATCAATCGGGATGGACCAAGTCACAATCCCCAATAGTAAATAACCCCGCGCTCGTCATTAAGCGCGTGTTTCACCTCAATATAGCACTACGTTGTGCAAATCCGGGGTTTCAAACCCTCATGATATCATTTGCAATCATTACTCACCTCAAGTCGGCCAAAATCCTAGCTCGCTATGCCCTTACCTCGTAAATCGGCCTCCTCACGCGTCGAATCTGACCAAAACCACAACGAATACGTCACAATAGGCTAAGGGAATATAACCCAATCGAAAAGAATAGAAAAATATCGAAAATCATGAAATTTGCAAAACCCGAGCCCCGAGCCCACTTCTCAAATTCCAGAAAATTTTACATCAACGAATTCCTTATCTCTCCATGAATCTATCTATATCAAGAACTCCCAAATCCGAGCTCAAATGACCCATCAAAACCCAATTTGAAATGCCAAAACTCAAGCCCTAATTCTTCCCCCTTTGATAAATTTTCATGAATTTCTAGGTTGTTTCTACAATTAAATCATATTTTTAGGTCATAAAACTCACCTCCAATCAATCCTAGTCAAATTCCTCTTCAATTCCCATCCAAAAGCTCTCAAGGATGTTCAAAATGGAGGAAAAATAGCTTAGCTCGCGGAACAAAATGAACTTTTAAAACCCTTCTGCCCAGACATTTTTCGCATCGCGATCCAAGTACCGCATCTACAGTTTTCGCTTCTGTGGAATTCTTTCGCTTCTGCGGCCATTCACTAATTGCCCAGGACCGTTCTGCGGTCTAAATCCGCTTCTGCGGACTGCTATCCGCTCATGCGGAATTTCCCTGATGACCATGTCCGCATCTGTGATACCATTTTTGCATTTGCGGAACCGCATCTGCGGTCCCTTTTCCGTAGATGCGGAAATACCAGAACCAGCAAATTTCTGAAACAACACAAGTCCAAAATTCATCCCGGTAGCCATCCTAAATTACCCCGAGGCCTCCGGGACCTCAACAAAAGTGTCAACCCATCCTAAAACATCATTCAAACTTGCTCCAATCACCAAAACACCTCAACCAACACCAAACCCATCAAATTACATCGGATTCAAGCCTAAGTTCTTCTAAAACTCCCGAAACTTGCATTTGATCAAAAACTCGACCAAAACACCTCCGAATGATCTGAAATTTTGCACACGCATCCCAAATCACCTAGCGAAGCTACAACAACTCTCACAATTCCATTCCGACCCTCGGATCAAAATCTTACCTATCAACCGGAATTCGCCAAAATACTAACTTCGTCAATTCAAGCCTAATTCTACACCGGACCTCCAAAATCAATTCTGATCATGCTCCTAAGTCACAAATCATCCCCCGAAGCTAACCGAATTACCGAAAATCACATTCGAGCTCTCTAACTCATAAGTCAATATCCGGTTGACTTTTCCAAACCAAACATTCCTTAAAGAGTCTGTCTCATTTTTTACCAAAACCTCTTCGAACCAACTCGATCACATAAGATACGGATAATGAAGCATAAAGAGGTTGAAAACAGGGAAAACGAAGCAATAACTCATGTGACGATGGGTCGGGTCGTCACAATCGCCTTCATTTTCGATTGTGGTCGTCTTCTTTGTATGGCAAGTGCTACCCAATGTTGGCGCTATATTATATGGCGATAATCTAGGTTAGAATAAGAAAAAATCCTCAGGATGGAGAGAAACTCGAAAGAGGGATCAGGAATAAAATAACGACAAAAACTAGCAAAAATTATGAAAGTTGATGATAAGAACATTTATTTTTGTTCTTTTAATGAACCATGTAGATTGCTGAACAATGGCGAATTTTCCAAATGCATAGAACAATAGGATGACCAGTAATTTTGGTTGTTATGTTCATGGGTTTTGATACCAATATGGTATCGACCACAGCAATGAAACAATAACTAAGAGAGAAGAAGAGATAAATGGAAGAAAAAAAGAGGAGAGAATTCATAAAGTGAGGGAAATGATTTGTAATAGCTTGAAAAGTGTGTTCCCGACTATTACAAATTGTTACTTATACAATTAGAGTTTGAATTTGAAATGCAAGACATGCTGAAATAGTTGTTGTTGTCCTACTCAGCTTTCACGTCAGCTGCTGGTGTGATATGTGTATCAATACCCCTCTGATAAAGATCACCCTTGTCCTCAAGGGTGAAAGCTGAAAATCGAGCTCGTAGTGCAGAGGCTAATTCTCAAGTGGCATACGAAGCATCTAAGTTGGACCATTTGATCAGGCATTGTGCAACAACTTTGTTTCCCTTTTGATCAAACATGTAGCTAGAATGGCTTCAGGAAATGGATAAAGCTAGATGGTCAGGTCAAGGACCGGAGGATGAACAATCTCAGAAGGAAGGTTATGGCAAAGTGTGGGCTGAGAGATGTGAAAGGTGGAATGAATAAGAACCTCTGGTGGCAGCAGGAGTTTACAAGCAACAACACCAACTTTTTCAACAATAGGAGAATATGTCGTTTATCATTATAGCCAATAACATGGATAGTTTGGGCCCCCTGAAGTCCACTTAGAGCACATAAGGAGATCAAGGGGTGATCTCTATTAGTCACAGCCCACTCCTCAGTAGCTGTAGCTGGTGCTCTTTCTGATTTAACTGGCTCTTCATCCATATCATCCTCAGGATATTCTAGGTCCATGATGAATATTTGCTTAGGTAGAGAACACCTATGACCAGATGTGTACTTATCATTGTAAAAATAGTATAACCTCTAAGCTCTTTTGGTCTGCATCTCAACTGGTAAAATTATTCTTCTAGTTCTGGGAGCAGTAGTGTTTGGAGGTAGCAAATCAAGTTAGACGGTAGGTGATGAGTGCTGGTTAGGAGTTTTGGTAGGGTGAGTTTCATAAGAAGGTTTTATATTAGAGAAGAATTGGGGCAGAAAAATGTTTCAGAGTTCTAGCATTAGTTGCTAAGGTAGCTTCAGCTAATCTGGCCAGTCGATAAATTTTTGAGAGAATTTGAGGTTCATGTGTCATAATTGGGTTGACCAACTCTTCCTTCAATCCTCCTAGGAAGCATGATATAACTTGGTCTACTGACAGATTACACTGTGAAACTAACCTGTCAAAAGTAAACTGAAATTCTCTCACAGAACCAGTTTGTCTCAACTTTTTAACTCAAGCATAGGATCTGCAAAATTATCTCCAAATGTTTCAACCAATACAGCCAAGTACTCCTCCTAATCGGATAACATGGTACACCCCTGCACTTCAAATAGGACTGATGCCAAGACAATGCATCATCATCCAAATTCATAGCTACTAATCTCACTCTCTTAGTGAGAGAAGTATTATCCATAACAAAATACTGCTCAATCCGATACAATCAGTTTTTAAGTGTTCACCATTAAAGCAAGGGAATACCAAATTATGATTACGAGTGTTAGCAACATAGTAAGGATTTGGACCTAAAATACCCTCACCTGTTTTAGCAGTGTGAACTCGATCAATCGAAGTAGAACCACAGTCCTTCGACTGCTGATGCAATTGCATTCCATCAAAGGAGTTATTGAGAGAACTATCCATTTGAAGTAGCTCAGTTTGCCAGCGATCTATGTCGTCTCTAAGCTCCCGATGCTTCTGATCCATGATAGCTCGCAGATCCAATTGCTGAGATGCCAGATCCTCATACTATTCCTGTAAATCAGCAGCTGGAATCCCTTGAATTACCTCTACATCTTTTCGAGGTCCCATCGTAATAGCCTAGCTCTTATACCAATTGATACCAATATGGTATCGATCATAGCAATGAAACAGTAACTACGAAAGAAGAAGAGAGAAGTGGAAGAAAAAGAGAAAAGAGAATTCAGAAAGAGAGGAAAATGATCTGTATTAGCTCAAAAAGTGTGTTCCCCACTATTACAAACTACTATTACTTATACAATTAGAGTTTGAATTTGAAATGCAAGACATGCTGAAAATAAAGAATATAGACTAACTACTTTTCCCGCCAAATCTAAATATTTAAATAATCCTACTCAGTTGTCCTACTCAGCTTCCACGTCAGCTGCTGCTGTGATATGTGTATCAGGTTTGTCTCACTGGAAATTAGTGATAATGATCAGGAATTTATGAAAAGATCGTTACGTTATGTGGATGAAAATCTTTGAATTAGAAAGAAGCAGATGGCGTGTTTCGCAAAATGCTAAAATACCTTTTTTTGTTTAATTTCAAATCAATTCAAATACGAATTAATTCGTGTCTGAAGTCACTTTAAACAATAATAAACTAAGTAAGATTATTTTAATAAATATAAATTATTATGTAGGTAATTAACGCATAATAATTACTAATTTCACCAAAGTTTGCAAGTAAAAGACATACCTAAATAATGCAAAAAGAATCATATAGAAATGAGCAGTCTCACATGCTTTAATCAGCAACTAAATTTCAAAAGATTCTTTTACCAGTTTAATTACAAAAGCTTACCGGAGTTTTCTCGGCTTTTTTTTCCTATTCCTTGTGACGATGCTGTTTGAATTTACAAGCTAAGCGAAGTAAAAGTTTAAGAATTAATTTCTGGAGTAAGAAAAATAAATAAATATTTAACAACATTGAATAATGAAAACTCCCAGCAACAAATTAAAATCCAAAAAAAAAGAAGCAAATTTCTCATTTAGGTAATTTCAACCATTTATATATATAGTATATTAAGAGGAGAGTAGTGGGCAAGGATATTGAAAGATAACGTATTTTTTAATATGAATTGAAAGATAAATATTTAAAAAAAATATCTCCTACCTTAACCAGTTAACAAATATTATAAACATAAAATTCCGACTAATTTTATTTCGCACATGTTACTTTGGTAAATATATCCGTAGATAATAAATTTGGTTCGAGAAAATAAAATCAAGACCGAAAATATCGCAACAATCGTAGTATTTTATTTTAAATATTTGAGTGTACAATCTCTATGATTCCTCTGATTCTACTTTTCTAGTATAAATTCAAGGGCCTTTGAGCTTGATCTTGAATCTATGTTTGTTGCCACGAACGATGATCTTGTTCTTGAGCTTGAGCTTGAGCTTGATTGCTTGAACTTGATCTTGATTCGTTCTTCGTTCTTGAGCTTGAACTTGATTTCTTGAACTTGAACTTAATTGCTTGAAGCTTGAAACTTGTAGAGAAATTTGCGTCGTTTGATCCACAAGCTTTCCCTTGCTTCTTGTTATAACTTTTGGTCTTTTTTGGGTTATGAAGACCCTATTTATAGTTGTGGAAAGGAAGAGTTATGATAACAACAAACTCTTTTCGACCAATCAAATTGAAGTGTGACATGGCCGCATTTGATTGGCCAGAACATGTCACTTGCACATGTGGCGCGATTTCATTAGCCTTTTAGTGTGACTTGGCATGCCTTGTCATTTTGATATGTGGCATGATCCTATTGGCTCTTCCATTTGACTTGGCGCGCCACGTCATTTCACGCGTGGCACCAAACTGGGCCTCTATATCTTGGGCTTAATGAAGTGGGCTCNATGCCCCCTACTTCAAGAATTGTCCGGAGTACGAATTTGCCACACTCCATCAATCGACTAGGCTTGAAGTACTTAGATATTATATGTATTTGTCTTCTTGAGAAAAATGATCTTTAAAACGTGATCACCAATGACCGAGAATAAAAGTAATCACTTCCATATGATGGTGTCGATGTCTTTCGGTTTAGATGATCAAACAAGATACCCATGCTATTCACGTTTGGACTTGCTTCTTCCTTGAATTAAAAATGCTTATAATGTAATTGATGAGTATGGAAAAGACCATTAGTTTCCACGTGAGCCAGAATACATGGAACTTCTCTGCCAGCACTTTGCGTGTTAGTAGCCTTATTCTACTCCAAAGAGGACTCAAGCCAAATCCTTATTGACTTAAAACACAAAAGCAATCTTAATTTGCAGTGAAGACCTTTAAACGTTCGCGCAATGATCCTTAAAAGCTCGTAGTCAAGACCTTTAAAAGTTCGCGGTGAAGACCTTTAAAAGTTTGCGCAATGATCCTTAAAAGCACGTGGTCAAGACCTTTAAAAGTTCGCGGTGAAGACCTTTAAAAGCACGTGGTGGAGACCTTTAAAAGATCGTGGCGAAGACCCTTAAAAGTTAGCAATGAAGACCTTTAAAGTTTGCGGTAAAGACCCATAAAAGCTCATGCAAAGATCCTTAAAAGCTCGTGGTCAAGATCTTTAAAAGTTCACAGTGAAGACCTTTAAAAGTTCATAGTGAAGATCTTTAAAAGTTCGCGACGAATACCTTTAAAATTTACGGGGAAGACCCATAAAAGTTCGTGCGAAGATCCTTAAAATCTTGGCAATGAAGACCTTAAAAGTTCGCGGCGAAAACTCTTAAAAGCTCGCGACGAAGACGTTTAAAGATTCGTGGCAATGGCCCTTAAAGCTCATGGTCAAGACCTTTAAAAGTTCGCGGTGAAGACCTTTAAAAGCTCGCGATGGAGACCTTTAAAAGCTCGCGGTGAAGATTTTAAAAGTCCGCGACGAATACTTTTAAAATTTCGCAACGAAAACCGATAAAAATTCGGATGCCTTTAAAAGTTCGAGACGAGCACCTTTAAAAGTTCGAGACGAAAACCGTTAAAAACTCGGATGCCTTTAAAAGTTCGAGACGAACACCGTTAAAAACTCTGATGCCTTTAAAAGTTAGAAATGAACACCTTTAAAAGTTCGCAACGAACACCGTTAAAAGTTCGGATGCCTTTAAAAGTTCGAGATGAACACCTTTAAAGGTTCGCAAAGAAAACCGTTAAAAACTTGGATGCCTTTAAAAGTTCGAGATGAACACCTTTAAAAGTTCGCAACGAACACCATTAAAAACTCGTATGCCTTTAAAAGTTCAAAATGAACACCTTTAAAAGTTCGCAACGAAAACCGTTAAAAACTCGTATGCCTTTAAAAGTTCGAGACGAACACCTTTAAAAGTTCGCAACGAAAACCGTTAAAAGAATTCCGACATAGACATCCCCTTTTTTTCCTTTTTAAGGCATAGGGAGGACTTGGAGACCAACAAACTTGAAGGTTTGGCGAACATGAAGGCACAAAGAATCCCTGGACTTCAATGCAAATACTTGACATCCTCCTAAAATTGGTCCATTGAAGATATCACTTTACCATAGAGGGTTGCCCCCTTTAAATCAAATGAGATCAAAGTTCAACAAGAGGATGGCGTTTCAGCTTGATTTTACATTCCTCCATATTTTACTCGGACAACAATTGGGGAAATATGTATCTTTTGAACTTATGCGACTGAACTTAGAATGAAACTCTAAGCTGCCTACGTACCCCGGNTTTTGCCCAGGCCGCCTCTTTCGAAGTTCTCAACCTAGAGGACTTTTTTTTTTATGTCCTAACTTTTGCCTAGGCCACCTCTTTCGAGATTTTCAACCTAGCGGACTTTTTTTTTATATAAGGGGGGATGTACACAGTTTAGACTCATGCGGGCCAGGAGTGTAGCAACATGCAGTTTAGGCTCATGCGTCAAGGAGCGTAGCAACATGCAGTTTAGGCTCATACGTCAAGGAGCGTAGCAATATGCAGTTTAGGCTCATGCGTCAAGGAGCGCCATGACTTGCAGTTTAGGCTCACACGTCAAGGAGCGTGGCACTTCAAGGATAATACTTCTTCAAAAACTTGCCATTGATAGGGCCTATCCTCATACCATCTGCATCAACCAGCTTGTAAGCCCCACTTGAGTAAGCTTCTTGTACGACATATGGTCCATCCCATTTGAAATGAACTTCCCTACAGGTTTATGGGAAGTAATTATGGGTCTTCGTACGGCAAGGACTTGATCTCCTACTTGAAAGGATCTTGGACGAACTCTTTTATTGAAGGCGCGAGACAATCGAGCTTGATAACATTCAAGGCTCTGTTGAGCTTCTAATCTCTTTTCATCCAGAGCTTCTAACTCTACTAATCAAAGTCGAGCATTTTCTTCATCAGTGATCCCTTCTTGAATAGCCAGTCGTAACGAAGGTATTTGACGCTCAAGTGGCAAGACGGCTTCGACTCCATAAACGAGTGAATAAGGAGTCGCCTGTTTTGGCGTGCGGTGAGTCGTCCTATATGCCCATAGAGCTTCTTCCATACGGCCATTCCAATCTCGTTTGGATTTGGAGACGACTTTCTTTAACAAGTTGCATAGAGTCTTGTTGAATGCCTCAGCTAGA
>MU697881.1:18383-29698 GCA_026770625.1 Nicotiana glauca
CTTGAACTTGAACTTGATTGCTTGAAGCTTGAAACTTGTAGAGAAATTTGCGGCGTTTGATCCACGAGCTCTCCCTTGCTTCTTGTTATAACTTTTGGTCTTTTCTGGGTTATGAAGACCCCTATTTATAGTTGTGGAAAGGAAGAGTTATGATAAGAACATACTTTTTTCGACCAATCAAATTGAAGTGTGACATGACCGCATTTGATTGGCCAGAACATGTCACTTGCACATGTGGCGCGATTTCATTAACCTTTTAGTGTGACTTGGCATGCCTTGTCATTTTGATATGCGGCATGATCCTATTGGCTCTTCCGTTTGACTTGACACGCCACGTCATTTCACGCGTAGCACCAAACTGGGCCTCTATATCTTGGGCTTAATGAAGTGGGCTCATCATTTTAGCCCAATTAAATGGGCTAGCCCAATGGATTAAGACTTATTTATTTAATCCATATATATTGGACCTATATAATTAATTTATTTATATATTAGCCCATAATATTTATTTGAACCAATATATCTTGAATTTAAAATATAGTCTAAATTATTTTATGAATTTAATTTAAGTAAAAATTATATGCCTACAATATCTATTGTAGAAGAACTTAATATAACAGAAATAAATGGCACTTCAAAAGTTATTAATGGATGTGTCAAAATAACAAATAAAAAGTACTAGAAGGAATACCAAATTAAAATTATTAAAGCTCTGACCAAAAATATGCCACTAACTTTGACCCAAAAAAAAAAGAAAGGAATATGTAACTAATCGATCCAGAACCAGATTACTTACCAAGTATTATCGTCAGAACAACTTCATAATCTGTATTTTGGAACTTGCTTCTACTATATATATATATAAATCCAGTTACTAAATACCTACTCTCTTGAATGGAAAGAAAGTAAATCTGTGCCCCAAAAGCCATATCAGGTAATGTCTATATCCTCTTATTTTACTATATGGGTTCTTCTAATTTACGTGCTAAAATTCTTTATAGTATGCCAATTTGAGCTCTGCATTCAATCTTTTACCAAATAATATTTTTTATATTTTCACCATATAAAGTATTATCCGATTTATCCGATAAAACTTTCAATACTATTCACTTGATAAGTATACTTTTTAACCAAGTGAAACAGACATTGATTTGAGAAACAAAGGCGTGAAAAAATGGTTTTAAATTCAGAAAAGATCTTTTTACTCGATAAATAAAAAATTTAACCAAATAAAGGTTAATCAAATTTTTATCTGAAAGTTTGGTGCTTGCGTTTTATGGTGGACATTTCATTGTTTATTTTTTATTAAAAAAGACTTTAAATTAAAATTTTATTTTGTCCACCCGCCGACCAAATTTTTTCTTCGACCCTCATCAGATTAATCTTACACTTCTGCTTGAATCATTTATTTGGTGAAAGAAAATACTAATCGAGTACAAAAGTTTCTTTTAATTACACTATTTTTTTACAAAATTCCTTCTACTTTTGTCAGTCAAAACTTATCATCAGTTTAGTAGTTTATCTAATGATTCAGTTTAATGATTGAAGAATTAATAGGTTATATCAGGTTAATTAGTATGATAATTCAAAGAATTTAAGTTTTATGTACAATCTTTTACACTAATTAAGCTTGAGTTGTTAACCTGATAAAAAATTGGCAAAATTAGACATTGTAACTAAAATTAAAGGATATGTGCGGAGTTCGGGGAAGGGGCGGGTCATAAGGGTGTATTGTACGTAGCAAGGTCACATGGCAGCAGTCCCCCTGGTTGTAATTAAAATGAATAGACCGTTCAAGTGTTGAAGATAGTGTTTAATTTGTACAGGTATATTAGCATCTAGTAAAGTGGGAAAGTGAAATGTCAGGCTGTTCAAATTACCAGTTTCTTTCATTAGCAGTATTAATGTTACTGCTAATAAGAGTTGATGCAAGTTCACAAAGTCAACCAAGAAAAGAAGACAGGGTAAAATCTGCTGTATTTCTATCACCTAAGTTTGAGCTGAAACCAGGATCGGTTGCTAACAAATATTACTACAACATAGACTTCCCTAAAGGCCATGTCGCTATAAAAGATTTTCATGCTCAAGTAGTTGACGAGGCAGGGAATCCTGTACCTCTATACGAAACATATCTTCACCACTGGGTTGTTGTAAGATATTATCAACCAAAAGGAGTAGAATTCAACGAATCAGACTTAATTGTTAAAACAAATTCAGGGATGTGCAATGGTGTTCTAAATCAGTATTTTGGCCTAGGATCCGAGACGCGAAAAACAGCCACATATGTTCCAGATCCTTATGGAATAGAAATTGGTAATCCGGCTGAAGTACCTGATGGTTACGAGGAGAGATGGTTGGTCAATATACACGCCATTGATACACGTGGAGCCGAAGATAAAGTGGGATGTATTGAGTGCAGGTGTGATCTTTATAACGTTACAAAGGACGAAAATGGCCGGAAAATAGAGCCAGATTACATTGGAGGCATGAGATGTTGTTACGATGAAATGAGATGTAGGGTGAAAAAAGGGTTCAAAGGTAAGAAGAAAAGCTTGTACCTCAAGTATACTGTGAAGTATATTCATTGGGATGCCTCCATTGTACCTGTCAAGATATATATATTTGATGTCACCGATACAATTACATGGGAAAAACCGCAAAACTCAACAGCAACCGTGCCAAAACATAATTGCAAGGTGCGACCAGTTTCCTATCATGTCTTATTTTCTTCATCTATATAAATTAACTTGTGATATAATCATACTTGAAGTAAAGTTGCTGCCATGTGACCAGGAGGTCACGGGTTCGAGCTGTGGAAACAGCCTCTTGCAAAAATGCAACATAAGGCTGCGTACAATACAGTCTTGTGGTCCGACCACGCACATAGTCGGAACTTAATGCACAGGGCTGCCCTTTTACAGAAATATCATACTTAATATGCACATGATCCTGTACATATGATAATAAATGATATTTTTGTTCATACTATTAATTATAGCTCTTGCTATCTAATTCTGTTTGGCTAATAATTCAGGCAATTAATTTCCTGATTTCAGATTGAATATCAAGTGGAGTCATGTTCTGGGGGCGCTGTTGCAAATGTCGGTTGCACTCAAACAAATAAGATGAGTGTATCTTTTCCTAGTGGTGGAAATGTTATATATGGAGTTGCTCACCTACATGTAGGAGGGACTGGTTCAACCCTCCACGGACAGGTACTCAGAGCGATTTTATTTTGTTTCTTTGGTCATATTATAACTATAGGACATGGGTTCGAACCGTGGAATCAGTAAGCATCAGGGTAGACTGCCTGCATCACACCCTCTTCCCGGACCCTACTTAAATGCGGGATGTTTCGTGCACCGGGTTGACTTTTGGTCATGTTATAACAGATTTACAGACATCTGTAACTAACTGTGGTGTTGATGATTTTCTTTATTTCTTTTTTTTGCTGAATTGGTACAGGATGGACGCGTCATATGCTCATCTCACCCAATCTATGGGAAAGGAAAGGCAGCAGGAAATGAAGCTGGTTACATCGTTGGGATGTCTACTTGTTATCCTAAACCTGGCTCTATCAAAATATTGGAAGGGGAGACTGTAACTTTAATATCAAATTATAGCAATACCCAAAGACATACTGGAGTTATGGGGTTGTTCTATATCTTGGTTGCTGAATCATCACCAAAGCCTAATTCTACCCTACATACTAGAGATATTAGAGTAAGATCTTAAACTCATTAAAAGTATTATTGGCAACTTGTATCAGTAGACACTTCATTCTGGCATTAAACTATTTCTGCAGAGAGGTGAGAATGTAATATTACACACAGCTGTTGGGGCCTCGGCAGTGTTTGGAATTGCGCTACTTGTTGTTGCTGGTGTAACGTGTCAACGCCGAAAACGAAGACAACAAGGATATGGCTCTATACAGATGGAGCATATGTAAACTTTTACCCTGTTTTACATATAATAAAAGTTTTTAAGGAAATCTTTTTCCTACATGCAACTATTACAACTCCATAGAATCATTTTACAAGAAAACACACTACTGAAAATTATAAGATTTTTATTTATTCTCCCAATGACAATTACTATGTGTGTGCGAGTATAAAGACTTGATTCGCGATGGATACATTGATGTTAAATAATTCAGAAGGATCATGTTGTTGATTACCCCCTAGTATAGCTTTAAATAAAATGGTCAATCCTTATCTAGATGAGAAATTGCTGAAGCTCCTGGTAGTTAATTAGAAGAAGAAAAAAGTTAGTAACTGAAAAATGGGATAACTTTTGCTCAAATATTTAGAATTTTGGGAACCCTGGAGTTAAAATCTTCAAGTGAGGAGATTTACAGAGATCATTCTTTGATTGAGAGAGCCGGCTTTATGGATAAAAACTCACCAAATATAATTAAGTTAACCATGAGAGATAAACAAAAGTTTATTAGAAGTTCTAAGTCAATTAAAAATTTTAATTTTAATAACCAAAAAATTTAAATAGGTAAAGAATCGAAATAACCAACGATATCATTTTCTAGCATTCTGCATATTGTGTCTTCATACTTTTATTTCTCTGTTAAAGATCAAAAGAGTAATTTTGAAAGTTAGAACGGAAAGTACGGGGTTACTTATATAGAGGAGGAGAGTAGAAAAACAACTGAAATTGTGAAAAATGACTAGATTTTACAAGGCTTTGGAAAAACCAACAAAGATTGTTATTATTTGATTAATGCAATAGCAGCTCTCACATTAATAAAACATGTTTTCTTTGGTGGAGATTTTGGTGTTCTGCTGTTTTGATACTTCATTTGCTTTCTAACGACACCATTCATTCTTTTCGATTTATTTAACGTATCGTTAAATCTTAACGGAAATAGCTAGAATATTAAGTAGTACTATTTTGATATTATTATTTAAGATTACGTGCAAAGCAAATAAGAGTTGACTATGATAAAAGATCATTAGTTATAGTTAAATAATGTGATAAGTGTCATTCATTTATTGGCTTGGTGTTAACATTCGGTGCGTGTAAACTTTTACCGTCGTCATGAGTATGCGTCCAAAAAAAAAAAAAGAAGCATTCTAGCAAAGAAGGTTGTCTTAAATTTAAAAATAAAAATTTGGAGAAGCGCATGATAGACAATTCAAGAAATATAGTGTGCACGAATATATTTTAGAAAAATTTGCATTTTAATTAAAAATTGCCCATAGCAATATAGGAGTAGGAACTAAACACATTTAATTTTTCAGTTTCCAATTATCAATTATACTCGATTTTCATTTCCCAATTGCATGGATTTTGGTGGACAAAAGGTACCAATCAAAAGCCACAAAACACATACAGGATCTCCAAGTTCTTCACAAATCAAAACCCAAAGTATATAGTTAATGTGTTTTGAAAAAACAGAATGCTTCATGCCACTACTCAAAATCAGCTATTTACCGACTCGGATTATTGAGTGATGCCCCTCGATAACAAGGCTTTACAGAGGGAAGACCGTCGGTGCATGGTGCGTAGGTAAATTGCTCATCGGAAAAAGCAATCGACAGATTCTCTCAGTATTTACTGATAGACCCCATCACATAGCCATCGGTTAAATATCTGACACAGTTTGTTCAAAAAATTATTTGCATTAACGGACATCTCTCAGCATAGTATAAAATACTATAATATTTTTATTGAGAGCTCTCCGTCGGTCAAGTAAATGTATTAAAAGAAATTATTTAATAATACTGATGGACTCTCAAAATATTTAAATATACCAAAATTGAAATTTTTTCATTTTGCGAGAGATATCCGTCGCGTCGGTATATTAATGAAATATATTTTCAAGTTACTGAAGGACGTTCCGCAGTAACCATGAGTTATTTTTACCGGGCAGTGCTATTTTTACCTGCACCACCATCCAAACAGAAGAAAAAATCATACATACAATGCAACCAAACCAAAACACCAATTTCAGCTGTAAATTGACCAAATTCAACATCAGCATTAAATAAGAACCAATCACAAAATTTTCAATAACGATAATAAATGTCATACACCAAATACAACCAATATGAATAAAACATCACAGAAGAACAAGAAACTTATCCAAAATCTTCAACAACCAATTTTTTTTGTTATTTCAACAACAAAAGAGAACCCAATTAGGACTAGCCTACTCTTCCTCATCTTCAGCTCTATGACGGTACGGTAGAAGAATCACTTCCTAAACAATCACTATAATTTCTCACTAATACCATCAATACAATTCTACTTAGCGTGCAATTATCAATGTATAGGCTAGTGATTCACTAATATTACTTAAGGATATATTATTAGTACACTTCTATTTAGTGTAATTATCAATTTATAAGCTAATTATAATTACTACACTTCTACTTAGTATAATTATCAATGTTGTCACACCCCTTTTTTCACCTCTTAACCCCTTTAAAATAAATAAAGTGATTAAAGCTCAAAAGGGTTTTTCAATTTGAAAAGTGACAAGATGTTGTTTTTTAAAGGATTTGTCAGAATCGCCACTTGACATCTGGTTTCGGTGAGTCAAGTCACCATTTTAAAAACAATGATTTTTCCTTTTAAAACAATTTTAGACTCTAAAACACAATATGCACCAAAGATTTTGAATAAGGGGGTTCATTTGACTCGGAAAAAAGGTGTTTAGGCATTATTCGAGTCCTGTAACTAGTACGGTTGCGTATATAATCAAGTGGGCTTTAAAGAATACTCTAATTGAGTACGAAAAGAAACACACAAGAGGTTCGAAGTTGTCCTTACTTAAATAAAAGAAAAAACTAAAAAAAGAAAATTATGTCTTAAACTGCCTACACGATACTTCCTCTGCAATATCTGTCACGGCCTCTAATTATTTGATTTTACGGGGCATTCTCCAGATAAAATATTTACAAGTTATTCGAGGAATCCCCGGATAGTATAATAAACTAAGGGACAATCTCTAACCTCGACTGAAATAAAAGGTTCTAAAGCTTGCCTACCCAAGTGTAGTCGGCTTAAACATGTACCTAGCGATAAGCAACAAATAAATGTAATAAAAAATATTTTTAATCCAAATTGTCACTCACGTTTAAGCCTGAAACCTTCGAACAAATCCTACAGTTTATTAAATATTTAAAGCAATTCAAGCTCAATCTTCATGACTCATTTGTTTCTTTACCTAATCTGTACAAATTTAGCATCAACTACACATTTTCTCTAAATTCAATTCAACCAAACAATTTCCTAATCAATCTTAACAACTAACGTTACTACTTTGATGTATCAAGCTAATAATCAAACGACAAGGAGTCAGAAACGTTCATCATATTAAATGTAAAATACTCACACCAAAAACAGAGAAATATAAGAGACAAACATGCAACATTATTGTTTACCTCGAAAATACGTGTAACAATTAAATTTGATTTGTGGTTTTAAAGATATGTAATTTAGTTCAATACCAATTAATAATCAAGAAATAAGAAGTAAAGATAAAAAGATTAGTAAATCAAACCAACGTAATACAGCAGTAGTGACCTCGAGACGGTGACCTTGAGATAGGCTAATAGCAGTAAAGTAAGATAAGTAAAGTAATAACAATAGATCTAAAGGACAATGCTGATGAATAGTAGACAAAAAATAGAGAGTATATTCTTTTCTCATTGGTCAGATGATGTTACAAATAATTGGGGTCTCTTTTATATAATAGGGGAACCCTAAATAAGGAATATTTCTATTTACACTAGGGAATATTCTTGATACAGTTGTCTAACCGTCTAGTACGAAATCGTACAATCTTATTCTGTAATTCGTGCCATGATCTTGTGGACATGCCAGAAATCTAGTTCATTCTGTTACAAACCCGTAACGGTACTATTTCGGGGTCGAGCACACTTGGCCTCGGTATTCCTTGATCTCCTATCTCCGAGCATCGCACTCTGTCTTCGAGCTTGAGTATGGTCCACCGATTTTGAACTTCGACCTCGTCCGGACCCGGGCCTAGGACGGAACTATAAATCGGGGCATATAATGTTGACCGTATACAGATAGTCCCCGCGTTTCTTAGAATAATTTGAAATGCGCGCCAGCACTGGTCGGCAACTAGCGCCGCCGTACTGTCGTCACCTTTCTATAAATATGAGGCTACTCTGTTGAACAATGAACTATGCTCATTCCATCTTCATTTACTTTGATTCTTTCCCTTCTTTATCTCTTTCTTTAATCATTTATTTCCATGGTTCGAATTTGCGACCTCCTGGTCGCATGGAAGCAACTTTACTAGTTACGCCAATGCTCCCCTTTTCAAAGCTTTGATTCGAAACAACAAGGGAAATGCGCAGAATCCTTCCAATCATCAGAAGATATGCGAACTTCACCCTGCCGGTCATCTCTCTTAACTTCAACCTGGTGTGGCACTTCATTTCCTTTGCTTTCGATGGAGTAAAGTGGCACTATTATCTACTAACTTTTGCATCCTACACCGGTATGACGTCCCAAGGATAAATATCCTTGGATCGTTGCTCGCGCACCTTGCAACTTTTTTTTTGGTTTTTCTTGTCATAGAAGGTGAAGCTACATCCTCCTGGTTTCCTTTTTTTTACTTCTTTGTTCCTGTGTAAGGACCCTTCGTGGATGTTGTAAATATATTTTGTAACCATCTCTTGGAAATATAAAAGGACTTCTCTGTCTCATTTTGGCCCGTGTTGAATTTCATTCCGTCTTTATTTGTGAAAATTTTGACTGTATAACTTTAGTGATTAGTCCGAATACCGGACTCCATAATAAACCCTTAAGTTTTTAATAAATCAAAATAATACCCTTTAAGGGTTTTGCTAATTCTCTATCTAAGCTTAAATTGCTTTGATGTGAACGCGGAATAATGAGACTCTTGAGTCTGAATCGAGTAAGAGCGGGGTCTCAAACTCTATATGTTTTTGGATCTCAAGCCATTTGAACCTTTAGGTTCTTATACGTCGGCCCTTAGGCTCTTTAAGTTGGCCCTTAGGCTCTTATACGTCGGCCCTTAGGCTCTTATTTATCGGCTCTTAGGCTCTTTAACTCGGTCCGTTTAGATCTCTAAAATGGCTATAATTTTCCCTCTTTTCGGCTAAAAGTCTTAGTAATTTTTTTTTGTATGCCTCAGCATGTGCTTTTTTGTACCCTTTTGGGTTTTTCGAAGGTTCGACATATCGGAACCTTATTAGTAATTAGTTTATGTAAACATAATCGAATACCTCCTGAGGTTTATCGAGTGCTGATGTTATTGAAGCCTTTAAGTTATTCGGGGATGAATTTATCGAAGCCCTTAAAATTATTCGAGGGCTGAATTTATCGAAGCCTATTTAATTATTCGGGGTTGGATTTATCGAAGCGCTTTATATTTTACTTTTGCCGAGGGTAGCCTGATTTTACCGATTTTCATAAAGTTTATGAAGGCCTTTGATTTATAGCGAAAGTCGGACGTCTCCGAGTCGTATTATTAGGCCGTAGCCTTTTTATATGACCGTAATATTTAATATGGCCGTAGTTGTCACGTCCCAAACTACCCCCTAGACGTGATTGACACCTAGCTAGCATCACTCGCCAAGTCAAACGAATTCTTGTACTTTTAACCTTTTATATAAGCTTGAGAGAAACACGTACATGCCCAAACGTATTAAATATTACTAAATACGAAATAATTATTCAACTAAATCATAATTTAACTATAAATCTAAATAACACTCAAACACTAAATCTCTTACCCAAATTCCATGCTAACACCGTGAAACATCTAATAGAGTAGTAGAAGTTTATGTGACGAGCATGCAAACTCTAAAGAAATAATAGACATTAGATAGGTAGAGCTGAACAACGACCTCCACGAATAATGCGGCGTCTCACCTCAGCAGTAGGATCCACTCAGCGAACTCGTTAGCCACAAGCCTTGCCCACAGCAACAGTATTTGCATGGACATGCAGGTAAGGAGTGAGTTATACGTAAATATAACCCAGTAAGATCCTTGACCCGTCACTCTGAATATCTCTGGAACAAGTGTTAGAAAGTACAAACATATAACGAACAAAGAAAAAATATGCACAGAAATTCTTTTTGCATATAATAACTCTATAAGTTCCAAATAATTATTCAACAATAATACTATATATATCTCGACACAATTTACGGTAAGGACTTGAACGGCGGTGCATGAAATTAACCAAACACCCCAACGAGTCTGCGACGGCATACACAATGGTCCAAATTTATAACAGCGGTATACACAATGCCCCAAATTTATAACGGCGTCATACACAATGCCCCAAATTTTATAACGACGACATACACAATGCCCAATTCTGTAACGACAGCGAATAAATAATTTCTAATGCCCCAACACTATAGCACGAGGATACGCCACACCACATCGCATCACAAACTCACTAAATAATTTTAGCTTTTTATAAAATAATATATATTTACGACTGTTCAACGACCATCAATTCTGCCAAGACCACGCTTGTCCCAATACACGGACCGGAAAAAGAAAGAAACTTTCAAAATGGGTTTTGGAAAAGCAAGCATCAAAGTTTAAAGTTTCACTTACCACGCTAACAAGAAGTTTCCCAACCTTGCAATGTCTAAAATACCAATCAAACGGCCTCCAATAGCCTCAATTTATTCAAAATATTGAATAACACGTCCTAATTAGTCTAGATAAATAATTTCTATAATCTCAGGACAAGTCAAAATCAAAGTAAACCCCTAGTCTAACTACTAAAATCCTGTACAGAATTCTCAAACACAACGTAACTAAAAATGCCGAAGCAGTGAATGCATTACTCTAGCTAATCCACCCAATCTCATTGCTATTCCAAATTTGCCAATCTTTGGATATCATTACTTTATCCCTAATTGTGTAATGTCTAACTATCATAACATTATCATTATCCTCTAATTACTATATAAATATTATCTCCTAATTAAAGAACTAATACCAAGTCTGACGCATTTCCCTCACAAGCTTACAATCTCAATCCTTATTACTTGCAATCATGACATTATGATTGATCTTTCTTTTTACTTAATTCTTAAGTAGACGTTGTTATATTCATTGAAGACTACTGTATGTAAGAATTAAGGATAAACATACCTTGTAACACAATAATTCCTATGCAGTACAGTTGCATGGTTGAGCAGTAGTCACGCCGACACAGTAATGTCTTTTCCCGTAATGTTTTTTTTTTCTTTTGAAATCCCCCGGCCATAAAAAAGAAAAGATATATATATATATATATATATATATATATATATATATATATATATATATATA
>MU697881.1:30348-56963 GCA_026770625.1 Nicotiana glauca
AATCCCTAAATCCTAATTAACACATCATAAGCTTAAGGCCTGTATTTTTCATCCTTAGTATTATTTAAAATTATTAATGTTGCTCACTGGCATAACTAGTTATAAATTAGACCCTCTAATAACTTACTTAATAAACTATCTTATATATTATAATAAATTTCCTCAAACTCAATATTTGACTCAATATCTATAAATAAAATTAATTCTCTAGTCTCACAATTAACAAGTGTATAAGAGAATAGGGATTCTCCCCACTAAGAAGAACTTTGTCCTCGAATGTCAAGTGAGCTATCCCTATATAACACAGGTATGAGTACTTCATTGTTACACTTTTTTATCCTTTCATATTTATACTACATACGCCTCTTGTAACTCATTTGGAAATTTATTAACAACTATAACTGTCCCAGGAGTCAGAATCTTTACTATAGTATCGTAAATCATAGTTAGATATGTTGAACACTTACTATTTATTTCATGTAAAACTCTCATATAAGAAACTTTCTCGCCCATTTCAATCGTGAATATCCTTCAATATTATTCTAAGACCACAAGAAACAATAAATCTAATATCCCTTACCTAACAATTGTGCATCACATAGCACGATACTAATCGTTCTATGCACATATTCACATTAAAGTCAGACATCAGCGATATACTAGTAGAGAGATTACAGTGTCCCTTCCTTGAACAAATACCACAACTTTTCTATATACTTTATCCACAAATATAGTCTCCCGACTAGGATCGTCACCACGTATGGCACATTAAGAGACTCGATCCCCGTTCTAAATTTAAAGCTAAAGATAAAGACATATACGAATACCATATGGAAGTAATGATACGTGTGACTACCACATTAGATGCATCGGCGTCCTCTCTGGTCATTGCAAAGAATCTCGGTGCCCCCCCCGCTTCCTGAATACCTTCTTCACCTTGTCTATTATGTCCACGGGCACCTTGTGGAGCGACCCTAGCTGGTTGAGTATCGGTATGCATAACCATAACAGTTCCTTGTGTCTGTATAGCAGCCTGATATTACTAGAATTACCATTCAAAGAATATTTAGCGATATGTCCTTTTTCATCACAAGTAAAACAAGCACCAACAATACCAAAGCAACGTCCATAGTGGTTCCTACCGTATGCATTGTATCTCGGATACTGTCTAAATTGAAACAAACTGTTATTCTTCTCCTGCGTCTGTTGATGACCTTGCGTTATTGAAAATGTACTCCCAGAAGACTGCACCACTGACTCTGACTGAAGTAGGCCTGAACTGCCCACGGCTAAAACCATTCTTGCCCCCAGGTGGAGCTCCACTAAAACCGCCTACGCTATGAGCTCTTTTGCTTTCTCGCTCGGTCCTGTCTCTCTCTTGATAAGACTCATAATGGAGCGCAGTATCCACTACCTCTTTGTATGAACCACCTCGAATATCCCTAATCGCAGGACCCCGATAATGATGCTCAAGCCCATCCACGAACCTCCTCACATTCTCATGCTCATTTGCAACGAGAAAGGGTGCATAAATGGCTAAGTCCGTGAACTTAGCCTCATACTATGTAACCGTCATACTGCCCTGGTGCAGTTGCTCGAAATGATGTCTCATGTTGTCTCACTTGCTCAGTGGAACGAACCTATCCATAAACATAGCTAAAAATTCTGACCAAGTAATAGGTGGGCAACCCTGATCGCCTACCTCTCTGGACTGAATTCCACCATGACTCTGCAGATCCCGAAAATAGAAAAGTGGCAAATTCCACACCTCGAGTCTCCTTCAGCACCAAAGTAGATAGTATCTTTTCATAATGCTGAATGAACTTTTGGAAGCCTGTGTAACATCTAACTATGGTGGCTTAAGATCCATGAAATTATTAAGATCCTTAAACTGCCTTGTATTTGCAACTGGTTGAACGACCTGCTGGGACCATCTGAGGAGCTGAAACATTTAGTTGAACCTACGCTTGCGAAGTAGTCTGGGGAGCTAAAAGTCCACCCTGAGTAGGCACTAATGCCTCTAACACATTCAACAACCTTACCGCTGTGTCTGCATGTAGGGTAACTGTCACTACCCAAAATCCACCAGTCGTGATGGCACTTAACCCAACCCACTAGGTAAGTCAATTAACAATTAATCAATTTCATTTAACTTAGTAAAACAATTAAACAAGAGAATTATCTAAATCTTATATATTTTTCAAGGACTGGTTGTACAAATCATAAGCTTCTACGAATGGAGTTGACAAAGCTACAATGGAACAATTACACAGTCTGCTTGAAAAGTACATAAATAGAATTTTATAGTCCAAGGCCGTCGTGGACAAGAGGTAGCTATAGCAGGACCGTGGGTACGCCTTAAAATCCAGCAACCATCGAACATAGCAACCCCATGTACCCAAAAAGTAACAAACCTAACCTCAGGCTGAAAGTAGTGATGAGCTAAAACAGGATCGGGTCCAAAGCCAATATTTCCACAATAGGTCATAACAAACATAAATGCAAGTATATTAGGGATATCTCAAAAGTAAAATAATCAGCTCGTTCACAGTTCCAGAAATGGTCATGCTTTTCAAATATCTCAATAAAATCCCATATCTCTTATCAAAAATGCAAAAAGTATGAGTAAGTTTGAAAACTGTAATTTTTCAAATATTCTTTCCACAATAAATAAATAATTTCATTCTCTTTCCAGTATAAAGTGCCTCTCCATACCCACATATCAATGTATATAATAATTCATGAATGACGTGATACTGTATAGCATGAGGAAGAATGTATCTCTATGCATGTATGCATGTGTATGCCATGTATCTTAGAGATGAAACATATACTCACACTCTCAGAGTACTCAATCTCATTACCTTGCATCATGTCTTACTAAGATCAATAATTAGCACACTAAATCACTCAGCGCTGTATAAGTTGCAGCATGTAGCCTGGTCCATATATATATAGTCGACTGCGCTCACTGGGGGTGTACAAACTCCGGAGGGGCTCCTACAGCCCAAGCACTATATTGCTGTAGTGTGTAGCTCAACCTAATATCGCTGCGGCGTGCATCCCGATCCATATATCGCTGTGGCGTGCAACCCGATCCATATATCGCTGCGGCATGCAACCCGATATATATATATATATATATATATATATATATATATATATATATATATATATATATATATATATATATATATATATATATATATATATATATATTCATAATTAGGCCCTCAGCCTCACTCAGTCATCACTCTCTCTAGTCTCGCTCACGGGCTCGTAATGTCATGAAACTAGCCCGGCAACAATGATATGATGCATCAAGAACAACAACTGAGACTGTGATACGATATGAATGCATGAATATGATTGAGTACAAAGTATCAATGGAAATCAATGAGATGGCAGCATGAAACAACAACTATGGGTAAAAACAATATCAGCATAAAGTCTAAACATGATATTTAGCATGATTGACGGCTCAATTATTTTGTCACATGATGAAAACACAAATATCAACAAAATAGGGCCATAGGAAGAATAGAGTCCTATTTCACAGGTGCACGCCCACACACACATCACCTAGCATGTGCGTCACTGCAATACCAATTATATAACACGTAGATCGAGTTTCATACCTTTAGAACTAAGCTTAGAAGAGTTACTTATCTTAAACAAGGCAATTCCGACATCGAGCAAGCCAAGCGATACTCCTAGAATCCCATCATGCGTTTTTCGACCTCCTAATGGCTTGCAAGTAATAAAAAACAACTAAAATAAATCAAACAATGCTAAAGGAACCAATCCCAATCGAAAAAGGTCGAATCTTTAATCAAAAGCCCAAAATAAGTCACAAAGCCCAACCCGGGCCTGCACCTCAGAACTCGATAAAACTCACAAAATCCATCAGCCCAGTCAATTACGAGTTCAACCATATTAGTTTCACTCAAATTTGACTGTGAATCGGTATTCAAAACTCAAAAACTCATATTATAAAACTTTAGGCCAAAACCCCTAATTTCTTCTTTAAAATTCATCGACCAAAAGCTAAAATCAAAGATAGATTCATGAAATATAACTAAAACCGAGTAGAGAACACTTACCCCAATTCATATGTTGAAAAGTGCCTCAAAGAATTGCCCAATTCCGAGCTTCCCAACTCAAAATATATTAAATGCATAAAACTCTGGTTTTAACACTGTTCTGCCTTGTTTCTTATGCCAAAAGATTTCAAAACTCACTTTTGATACCTCCAATGGATTCCTTGTGAAATTATAGTCAAGATAGGCTCTCGAATTACTCCATCTGACCTTATATTGAAGGAGATATGTTGGTTTCAATATTTGAAAATAGTGCAGATTTTTAAATATGCAGCAGTGGCAATTTCGTAGTTAATCTGAAAAAAATCTGGCAATCCAATTTTTAGTAAAATAACCATAAAATCCTCATACGATATCCAAAGTTGACGATTCTTTTTGCTACGGCTCCATAATTACGATAAGGATCTAATTATTCAATAAAAACAAATATCAATGCTCATTTGTGCAATGTGGTACAATTTATGCTTGAAAAAACGATGTCGAAACATAAGAAAAACGAGCGCAACACAACCCAAACCTATCCGAAACTCACATGAGCCCCCCGGGACTCTATCTACACATATCAAAAAGTTTCATATCATAATACGGACCTACTAGAGTTCTCAAAACACACATAACAATATTGAAACGACGAAATGCACCTCAAATCAAACTTAATGAACTTTCAAACTTTTGACTTTCAAAAACCCATACCGAAAACATATCAAATCAACTCGGAATGAATCCAAATTTTGCAAACAAGTCCTAATACATCATACGGAGCTACTCGTGCCTCCAAATTACCGAGCAAAGTGTAAATGCTCAAAATGATCGGCTGGGTCGTTGCATTCTCCCCTACTTAAACATATGTTCGTCTTCAAACGTGCCCAGAGTTTTTCCAAAAGCTATAAAATCTCCGTGTACCCTCACTATGCATATACCCGTGGGTGATTGTTAACTAGGGGTTTTGATACATTTTACACTCCTTCTTGCTTATATTTTGATTAGAAATTTGTACAAAATAGTCCCAAAAGGCTCACAAGTTGTGTTTGATTGCAGGTTTGATCAACAAAGTGATGAGATGTCAAAGTTCAGCCTAAAAAGGAGTCGCACTAAATCAAGTACCAAGACAAAACAAAGCTCAGGAAAAATAGGCCCAATGCGGTTGCACACCATTCTGTGCAGTTCGCACAAGTGAGATTCAGAGAAGGTGATTTCCATGCCAAAAGGCAATGCGGCCGCATGAGATTTAATGCAGTCCACATTGGAGTCACTGCGGCCATACTCAATTTATTGCAATCCGAAGAACCAAAGTTCAGAGAGGCGCCAATTTTGGAGATTGAACCCAATGCGGTCTGCGCTCCATTTCATGCGGACCGCACTAGAAGCCACCGCGACCACACTCAATTCTGTGTAGTCCGCATTGCTTGAGTTCAGAGAGCTGAAATTTTATGTCAAGGGCCCTAGTATGGACGCATACCATTTTGTGCGGTCCGCACTAACCCCGCAGGGGCATTTTTATCTAGACTTTTCAGCTTAGTATAAATAGCTTCTTTTTCATTTTTAGGTTTAGCAGATAGATTTTTGTATGAGTTGCGCTCGTGACTTTCATTTCTTTAGATATTTTGGGCAATTTTATCTTCATTTCAACATTAAAGCTTTTAGTTTATCTTAGTAATTAATTAATATGAGTTGTTCTTCATCTATTTCTTTGTTTCTCTCTCTAAATATAAGTAGCTAGACCCATCAACTAGGGTTGTGGCTCAACCCTACTATGGGTAATTGATGGGTACTATGGTTGTTTGATATTTGGGCTAATTCCATGTTTAAATTGATAAATTAGTGGTTGCAAACACTAGTTTGTGTTCAATTGACTTTTGCTCTTCTTATGAAAGAGAGCCTAAGTCTCTAGAATTAGTCCAAAAAGGAATTGGGATGCACTCAAGAGAATTGATAGCCCCAATTAAAGGGTTAAATTGAGAGATCGTAATACCCGACTTGATCCTCAATTGCTTGTGCAAATTCGCATACCCAATTGGTCTTGAGAAAGTCAATTCGGGCAAAATCACTCGAACTACCGAGAGGTATATAGTGAGTAGAATCAAACATTGGTTATATCATACTCCCCAAATGTGTCAATATAGCTTTAGACTCAAGATTCCGTCAATTGACCACCTGGGCGAAAGTCACTACCCTAGTGCTCTTTAATCATTTGACCAACTTGCAATAGTTTGATCCTAGCTTATAGTAGTTTAATTGAGCATTGTAGTTTACATAATTAGAATCATAATTAAAACCCAAAAATGTGTAAAAGTGCAATTTGGAGAAAATACACACTTTCATTTTAGATAGACACCCGACTCCAATATCTAGCTCTTTGTGGAATTCGATCCCGACCCTAAATCAGGTAAAAGCTGCTTCGACCTCTCTCGCTACTTAATAGTAGTGCAAGGTTGGCTGTGATTACTTTTTGGCGTCATTGCCGGGGAGCTAATGGTTTTGGCTATCTATCTAAATAGATTTGTGTTTTATTCTTCTTTCCTTCCTTATTACTAATTTGTTTGTGTCAATACTTCTTCTACAAAATGGCATTAAATGCTAATGACCCTCTTGGAAACGTGATTGCGGGGGAAGACGTTGATGACAATGGAGATGAAGAGGTGCCTCTTGTACCTCAAGGACAACGTAGAGGCTGCTAGGCCAATGCAAATGAAAATATTCCAAATCCTCCTCTGCCACCTCCAAGAGTGGCTCCTAGAGTTCTTCCCAACCAAGGCTATGCAAGTGCAATTGTTCTGCCTCAGATCCGGGCGGGTAATTTTCAAATAACCAACGTGATGCTGACATTGTTAGAGCAGCGTGGGTACTTCCCGGGTGCTCCCACTTAGAATGCTTACAAACTTCTCAAGGGGTTCATGGATACCTGTAGAGGGAGCAAGCAAACCAATGTGTCCGATGATGTAATTTGATTGAGGCTTCTCCCATTTTCTCTTAGAGGGAAAGCATTGGATTGGCTTGAGCGACTTCCCAACCATTCCATCACAACTTGGGATGAGTTGGCGGATAAGTTCATTGCCAAATTTTTCTCTCTAGGGCATATGGTAGCACTACGGGATGAGATCTTAGCCTTCAAGTAGGAGCCCACCGAACCATTACATGAGACTTGGGAGAGATATAGAACTATGGTGAAGGAATGCCCTAACAATGATATGATAGAGGCTATGATACAACAAACCTTCTATCGGGGCATCAATACAACAAATCAATGCATAGTTAATCAATTGGCTGGGGGTAATTTTATGAAGCTGCCTTATGATGAAGCATGTGCTATTCTTGATGAAATGGCTGACATATCCTCCGCTTGGCAAAGTAGAGCCAATGTGCCATAGGGTGACCCCACAATCACTCATTTTCACAAAGAACTACATAACCATGGACAGGCTATAGCAGAATTTACAAAAACAATGAACCAATTAGCAAAGTCACAGTTGCAACAAATTCAAAATTCTCGCCAAGTAAATGCCATGGAGGGTGTTAATGTGCTTGTGAACAATAGAAGATAGAGAGGTCAACAGAACCAAGGGAATTCAGATCAATTTGACAATGATTGTGGTGGATTCCAAGATGATTATTATGATGGGCAGAACGAAAAGGTGTAATATATGAATAATTACCAAGGCCAAAGAGGCAACTCTTCTAACCAACAACAATAATGTAGATCCCAGGGCAATTGGGGTAACCAACAACAAGGCAACAATAATTGGAACAATCAACAATATGGGAACGACAATTGGGAAAATCAAAATAACAATCGAAACAATCAGGGAAACTGGGGCACCAAGAACAAATGGGGTGGAAACAACAACAACCAGGGTGGATGTAACAATAACAAAGGAAATCAGGGGCAAGGCCTTCAAAGGCCCCCAATGTACCAACAATCGAGCAATCCACTGCCTTTTCCATTCTAGGGTCCTAGTTCGTCCAACAATGAAATGGGTAGAATTGAAATGATATTTGAATAGATGATGAAAAAGAATGCTGACTCCGATACACAATTGGCTTCTCACAATACTTCAATTAGAAATTTGGAGGTCCAGCTAGGCCAAATCTCATAGTCTTTGAATACTCGCCCTAGGGGGCTCTACCTAGTGATACGGTAGTAAACTTGAAGGGTTGGAACAATCATGTTATGGCTATAACTACAAGGAGTGGAAGAGGCGGTGATGTGAATGTCTCTAAACAAAAACAAGTTTTGGGTGATGAAGTTGAGTTGCTAGAAGATGAAGTCCCTTTGGTGGTTGAGAATGTGGTTGATGAAAATGTGAATCAAGAAGTGAGGATTGATATTCAAGATGCCGAGGTGGAAACGCAAAATGACATAAACCCATTTAGGGAACATGTAATAAACATGCTAGAGCCGATTGTGTCAAAAGCCAAGGCAACCCTTGCCTAGGCCCCCTCCACCTTATCCTCAAAGGCTAGCCAAGCAGAAAAATAAGAACCAGTTCAAAAAGTTCATTGACATTATGAAGAGCTTATCCATCAATGTGCCTTTGGTGGAGGCTTTGAAGCAAATTCCTGGCTATGCTAAATACATGAAAGATTTGGTTACAAAGAAAAGATCCACGGACTGTGAAACTATCAAGATGACCCATCAAGTTAGTGCTATAGTACATTCAATGGCTCCGAAGTTGGAGGATCCCGGTGCTTTCACAGTCCCTTGCACTATTGGGAGTGTAGACTTTGCTAAAGCTTTGTGTGACCTAGGGGTTAGTATCAATTTGATGCCCTATTCAGTTTTCAAGACTTTGGGTATTGGGCCACCAAGGCCAACTTCCATGAGATTGCAAATGGTGGATAGATCAATGAAGTGACCATTGGGTATCGTTGATGATGTGCTTGTCCAGGTGTACAAATTTATCTTGCCAGCCGATTTTGTGATCTTGGATTGTGAGGCAGACTATGAAGTTCTGATCATATTGGGGAGATCTTTCTTTGCTACAGGGAAGGCTCTAGTAGACGTGGAAGCAGGGGAACTCACTTTCAGGGTGGGTGATGAAAAGGTTGTTTTTCATATGTGCAAGTCAATGAAGCAGCCCAATTATACAGAAGTGTGCTCATTTGTGGATCTTGTCACGGTTGTGATAAATGATAATACTAGTGCAATGATCAATGAAGAGAACCCTTTGGAGGACGTATTGTTTAATCATAATGTCAATGATGATGAGGTCCGAGTGGAGTGTGTGAATGCATTACATGGAATGGGCTCTTATACTTATGAGCCAAGGAAACTTTCTTTAGATCTTGAAAATAGAAAGACTCCTCCAACAAAGCCTTCAATTGAGGAACCCCCGGTGTTGGAGTTGAAGCCATTACCTTCATACCTCAGGTATGAATTCTTTGGCCCTAGTTCAACTTTACCAGTTATTCTTTCCTCTTGTCTTACTAACATGCAGGTAGATGCCATATTGGCGGTGCTCAAAAAACGGAAAAAGGCAATTGGATGGACTCTAGCTAAAGCCCCGCATTCTGTATGCACAGAATTATTCTGGAAGATGATGCAAAACCCTCCTTGGAACATTAAAGGAAGCTGAATGAGGCAATGCAAGAAGTTGTGAAAAAGGAGGTGATCAAGTGGTTAGATGCTAGAGTGGTGTATCCTATCTTTGATAGCTCGTGGACTTCACCGGTGCAGTATGTGCCAAAGAAGGGTGGTATGACCGTGGTGACCAATGCTAATAATAAACTTATCCCAACCCGGACAGTGACCGGATGGAGGGTGTGCATGGACTACCGCAAATTGAACAAGGTGACCCACAAGGATCACTTCCCATTGCCTTTCCTTGACCAGATGCTTGATCATCTTGCTGGGCGTGACTTCTATTATTTCTTGGATGGGTATTCAGGGTACAATCAAATTTTGATAGCTCCATAGGATCAGGAGAAGACAACCTTTATTTGTCTATATGCCACCTTTGCTTTTTCTCGGATGCCTTTTGGGTTATGCATTGCACCGGTAACATTCCAACGGTGTATGATGGTCATTTTCACCAATATGGTGGAAGATATTTTGGAGGTGTTCATGGTCGACTTCAGTGTGGTGGGTGATTCATTCAATGAGTATTTGAAAAATCTGGATAGAGTGGTGGCCCGGTGTGAAGACACCAATCTTGTGCTAAATTAGGAAAAATGCCACTTCATGGTCGAGGAGGGCATAGTTTTGGGTCATAAAATTTCAAAGAATGGTATTGAGGTTGACAAAGACAAAATTGAGGTGATTTCAAGACTTTCTCCTCCCACTTCTGTCAAGGGGGTTAGAAGTTTTCTGGGCATGCGGGGTTCTACTGGCAATTTATCAAGGACTTTTCGAAGGTAGTGAATCCTTTGTGCAAGCTATTAGAAAAGGATGCAAAGTTTGTGTTTGATGAGGGATGTATGCAAGCCTTTGAACTTCTCAAGAATAAGTTGACCACCACCCCGATCATCACCGCACCCAATTGGAGCTTGCCTTTCCAGCTCATGTGCGACGCGAGTGATGTTGCAGTTGGGGCATTTTTGGTTCAATAATTGAACAAAATATTTCATCCAGTGTACTATGCGAGCAAGACGATAAATTAAGCTCAAATGAACTACACGGTGACTGAGAAAGAGTTGTTGGCTATTGTGTTTGCAATGGAAAAATTTCAGCCATATCTTATGGGAGCTAAAGTCATAGTGCGTACCGATCAAGCAACTCTTAGATACTTGATGACAAAGAAAGACTCCAAAGCTAGACTGATGCGATTGGTCTTATTACTTCAAGTGTTTGATTTGGAGATTGTGGACCGGAAAGGTAGTGAAAACCAAGTGGCGAATCATTTATTCCGCTTGGAGGAGGAAGGAAGGCCGTGTGATGGCCTAGAGACAAATGATACATTTCCCGCTGAGTAGCTACTTTCTGTGTCAATGAGTGATATGCCATGGTTTGTGGATGTTGCTAATTTCCTTGTGACTGGCACCATCTCGTGTGAGCTCTCTTCTAATCAAAGGAAGAAGCTCAAACAGGATAGTCTGGACTTCTATTGGGATGAGCCATATCTATTCAAGATTTGCACTGATAGAGTGATCCGGAGGTGTGTACCTGAGGAGGAGCAATTTAGAATTCTAGAGGCTTGTAATTCCTCCCCCTATGGTGGCCATCATGGAGGGGTGAGGACAACTTCAGAAGTTCTGAGTTGTGGTTTTTATTGTCCAACCTTGTACAAAGATGCAAGTGATCTAGTAAAAAGGTGTGACCAACTCAATGAACTTGGCGAATTTAGATTCCATACCTACTCTAGTCCGTCCCTGTATAAGGATAAAATAAAATACCTTCATGACAGATATGCTTAGGGCAAGGAGTTCAAGGGGGGGATTTGATGCTCTTATTTAACTCTTGGCTACGGTTGTTCCCGGAAAAGCTCAAGTCAAAATGGAGCGGACCATTTGAAGTAGTGTGTGTGACCCCGCTTGGTGGTCTGGATTTAATGAACAAAAGTGGAGAAGTTTTTAGGGTGAATGGGCAGAGGTTCAAGCACTACTTGGGCAAGTTTGATGATAGCCATATGGTGGCACTTGTTCATTTCAAATTATTGGATGGTAAAATGCATCGTGCCGCGACGTTAATTTAGGCGCTTCTTGGGAGGCAACCCATGTGTTTTTTCTTCTTCTTGCTTTTCTTTGTTTTCATTGTAGGATAGGACTTATTTTTGGACTAACTGGTTGTGAGATGTTACAGGATTATGTTGATGCAATGTAGGACACAGTGGAAAAAGTGTTTAGGTCTCTGAAGTTGTCAATGCGGCCGCACTACATTTAGGATGGACCGCACTGGTGAAGGAAGAAATGTCCAACTCTCTGAAGTTTCCCACCGCGGCCGCAGTACATTTTGTGCGGTCCGCGGTGGACCACTGCGGCTGTATTCCATTTTGTGCGGACCGCAGTGGTTGCCTTCTCAAACTCTGGAAATTGCTGTGTTGTGCGGACTACGGTCGATTTTTTGCGGTCCGCACTGGGTTGGTAAGATGGGCCCTAGGTCCTTTTCTATAAATAGGCCCAGAGGTCCCCTTTTTACACTTTTTGACCCTTTGCTCTCTGAAATCATAAAAACACTGTTCATCATTCTTTTACTAGAAATTAACTGCTTGGAATTCTTCACCTTCATTTCCTCTCACATCTGGTAACATTAATGTCCTTTTAATTGAGTTAATTTTGTTATTTTTCTTTTACTTTTTTGTTTTTCTTGTTTCTCATCATGTTCTTCCCGTATTTCTTTCAATATGGCAGGATTAGGTTAGTTATTTTCTTGTTTAATGTGGACTTAAGTAGCTAAAATCACCGGGCAAACACTTAGGGACCTTTATTAGGTGTAAAAATGGACTTAAAATCAAAATCTCATAAACCCTAAGTTAGTGTTGATTCTTGGCATTCAGTGCAGACCGTGGTCGATTCTGTGCGGTCCGCGGTGCTTTAGTGCGGCCCGAAATGGCATTTTGTGCGGACCGCACTGCTGAGTGTTGGTTCTCTGAAGTTTGGGGACTGCGGTCGCACTACATTTTATGCGGTCCGCATTGCATGGATACAGAGAGTGGGTGGTCTGAACCCCACTTCTGTGCGGACCATATTGCCATTTTGTGCGGTCCGCATCGACCTCTGTGCGGCCACACACCATTTTTTTGCGGTCCGCACTGTTCAAAACCTGCAACTATCTACATTTTTTTTCTTTTTTCCTATCCTGCAATTTTGAACTTCAAAGCTTCAACTGATACTAACAAGTCTAATGAATGTTGTGTGCAGACAATGGTGAAACAAAGAGGCAATGTTACTAAACAACAAGGCAGGGGGGAGTCCTCCCAGGGTGGCAAAGGCAAGAAAATGATAAAATTGACCCCTCAGGTCCGGCAAAACATCAAGAATCAAAGAAAAATTATCAAAGCTGCAGATAGGGCCTGTGACCAGTTGGGGAGTGAGTATGAGTCCTCCCGGGAGATTTCTTCAGACTCTATGCCAGAGTACATTGAAGACTGGCCGGAGATGTTCAGGGTAACAAACACTCCTCCACCTTCCCCCACTGCCCAAGCGTCAGTGAATGTATCTTCTGGGTCGTCTGAAGGCTCAACTAAATGTAGTGGGGAATATTCCACCTCTCCTACAGCTTCATTATCTACAGAGGGTGCAGTAAGAGACGATGAAAAAGTAGGAGGATAAGGAGAAGTAGGAGAAGGGGGTGAACCTTAGGTTGGCAGGATTGCTAGAACTAGAAACCCAGAGGTGTGGCAGGACCGATTCGTCAGTGAGGTAGCTTATCACAAATTTAGGGAATGGTGGCTGGTGAGGAAGTTAATCCTAGAGAGGAGTTTTGTTGAAAGAGATTTGTTACCTTACAACCTAAATTTGAGGAGCAGTTTAGGGAGAGAATTGGCTGGGAGCACTTTTTGGGTGAATGTATAGATGCCAACGAGAACTTGGTCAAAGAATTCTACGCCAACATTGCCCACATAAAAAATGGCACCAAGATGACCAATGTGCGAAACCTGAAAATGTTGTTTAATGGGAAGACAATAAATGATTACCTAGGCTTTGATGAGGAGGATGAGTCCTTGTACATGGAGAAGATGGACTTAGGTGAGGAAGTTCGTCCGTGGTTGGCACAATATCTGGCAATCCCAGGTACCACCCCCGATTGGCTGAATGTAGGCGTAAAGATTTGAGAAGAAAACTTCGAGGGCAAATAGGGGGAGACATTTGTGTGCAGCTGATTGGACCCCACTACTCATGATAACTCCCTCCCTCTTCACCGGGCAGTTTAGTGGCATCGATCATGGCGGGGTACCCGATAAATGACGGAAAGTTAATGTCGCAGGTAATCACACTTGTAGGCAGTGAGCATGACAAAAAATACCTTTTCCCCGGCTTCTTGACTATGTACTTCAGGGACCTCAAAGTTGAAAAGAGGCCATTTGATATCAAGGTCAAAGCGAAGGCCCCATTCTCCTGGTACATCATGCAGGGGGATGACAACCCAAAAAGCAAGAACTTAAAATGGACAACCAATGCTTCAACTGGCCAGTCTGAAGAGCCAGTTGTGGTAGTGGCTCCTACTTAGCCTGCCTCCACCTCCACAGACATTCCTCCAGGCCTATCCAATTTAGCAGACCTCGAGATTCCCTCTTCCCGAGCCTACCCAGTGACTGCTCACCGACTGAGCCAGGATCTTCTCTGCATCAACAATTGGATGCAGACAGCTTCATCCAAGTTTTCTGTCCTCACTACTATAGTGGAAGCTCAGCCAGCACCTCCGCCTCTGCAGGTCCCACAGTCTGTTGAGGATGCCCTCAAGGAGATTCTGGTCAACCAGAAGAAAATCCTTAATAACCAGAAAGTGCTCACTAATGCTGTTGATTCACATAGCAAGGCTCTCAAGGAGCTTGCTAAGGATCACAAAAAGTTGAGAAAGACGAGGGCCTCTGGGGAGCCCGTGAAGGAACCGAGGGCTGATGTTGACAGGTTGAAGGCAAACCAACTGCCTTTGGATTTATTGCTTTATGAACCTGCACTAGCAGCTCATCCCCAGCCAGAGCAGTCTTAGAGGCCTCCCAAGAGGAATAAGATGATTCCCGAGCAGACGATGCAATCATCCAGTTAGCAGACCCACCGGAGGCCTCATCCAGTTAGCCACAGGATGCACCTTAGGAGCCTGTCCAGGTCCAGGCCCAGGTCCCAGCAGTAGAGCAGCAGGCCATAGGGAACCAGTCTGAGTTTCCCGAGCACAGTGAGGACCCAGGGACCACTTGGGAACCCATGCAGACAGACATGCCATAGGGAGTCTCTATATCCTTCTCCCTTTTCTTTTTGATGCTTATTTGGTTGAGTTGGCATTTGGGACAATGCCAACTTCCATTTGAGGGGGTAGGCCCTACTTTTTTTTGATTTGGATTAATGTATATATTTGACAGTTTTTATGCTTTCTTGATTTTTCATCTTTGGTTTATATATAATTTTAACATTTCATCACATTTCTCGTACTTTTATTTTACTTTGGGTCTGTATATAAAGTTATGTTACATTGTACATATTCATCCCATCTATTGTATATTCGATTAAATCCCCTCTTGTATATATTTATTTTACCTTATGCAATTTTTTGTTCCTAGCTTCTTATTTATGTTTGTAGCTTCTTGTTTTGAACGTTTGCAATAGGCCTTTGGTTTTCTTAATGCCACGATTCTTTTCAAAGGTGGAGTTTGTGTGAACTGGGTGGCTCTTCCCAATGATGGATGGCGTGACAACCTTCTTAAGGGGTTGAGTCTGTTTTTCTTTCTTTTTGCTCTTTAGTAGTTAGTGGTTAAGGGTGCCTCAAGCAAAGATTTACTTGGGCCTAGCATATTTACTTTTGATATCATGGTCAAAAATAAATTGTTGTGTTTAGGATGGTGAAAGTCGTGACCCTGAGACTCTTGTGTTGACCGATAATAATCATGTGGTTTTTCAGGACCATTGTGTGCTCAAATATTATTTAAGGTCGTTATAGGCCCCCGACTCCGTGTCTTTAGCAATCCCATAGCGTGTGTGGTGAGAAATTGCATTGCAAGTCCAAGTCCCGAGCCATTATTCTAGATCTTGCCCTGAATGTTTGCTGAGGTGAAATCCTAAGTGAAGTTTGACTTGAGACATGATTATAGGCTCTCCTTGATCCAAATGATAGCTTAAACACTTCCATAGCCTATCAAAGATAAAATCCCTAGTCAACCCTTTTGAGCCTTAAATCTTTTTCCTTGAAAGAACCATGATACAAGCCTTCACCCGTTCTAAAAGATACCCTATTTTGGCACCCGATCTTTCCTTAGCACATGGAAAAGTATAAGTTTGGGGGGAGAGACGAGGATTGCATCAAAGTGGTAAAAAGGTACAAAATGAAGAAAAAGAAAGGCAATGAAAAAGAAAGAAAAGCAAAAAGACTAAAAACTACTCAGTGTAGGAATGAATAAAAAGTGATTCAAGAAAAGCAAAGAATGAAAGGTGTGGAAAAATTGAGAAAGGAAAAAAAAAATTTGAAATGTATAAAAAAGAGTGACAGTATGTCTCTCTTATCCCTTGAAAGAAGTGAAAAGACTCAAAGAGTCAAGTGAATCTGTGCCACAATGAAACAAAAGAAGTGCTTAAGGAAAGATGGAACCTACTTAGACCAAACATCGCTTACCTGGAACGAAAAGCCTTCACTATGTCTCCAAAAAAGCCCTATATGATCTCTAGTTAAATGAAGCTTACATTAATGGTGACTTACATAAGGGGTAAGCATATGGTACTTAGTGCTGGACTTGTGACTTTTTGTTGAGAGGGATGAGTGAATTTGCATTAACCTCGTTATGAGTGCCACTATTCTAAAGGTGAGGTTTGCTTAGGGAGAGCTGAGGATGTGTGAGTTTGGGTTCCACAATGACTAAAGTAATAGAAAGAGTCCTTTGATGTGTTGAGTCAACCCTTGATGCTCTTGTGTCACACTTGATCCATGGTGTTTTAAAAGAGTAAATGTTGGTGATGATTCATGTGTATTAAGGGCAATTGTTAGTCCCAATTGATGCTAGATGAGGTCATTTTAGGATAGCTGAATTGTCTTGGATTTTCTCTTAAGGGGTGGTTTTGTTTGCTTAAGGACAAGCAAAAGCTTAAGTTTGGGGGAGTTGATAACTAGGGGTTTTGATACATTTTACACTCCTTCTTGCTTATATTTTGATTAGAAATTTGTACAAAATAGTCCTAAAAGTCTCACAAGTTGTGCTTGATTGCAGATTTGATCAACAAAGTGACGAGATGTCAAAGTTCAGCTAAAAAAAGAGTGAAACTTGCACAAGTACCAAGACAAAACAAAGCTCAAGCAAAACAAGCTCAATGCGGCGGCACACCGTTCTGTGTGATCCGTATAAGTGAGATTCAGAGAAGGTGATTTCCAGGCCAACAGGCACTGCGACTGCATGATATTTAATATGGTCCGCATTGGAGTCACTGCGGCCGCACTCGATTTAGTGCGGTCTGCAGAACGAAAGATCAGAGAGGTGCTATTTTTGGAGATTGAAGCTAATGCAGTCCGCACTCCATTTCATGCGGACTGCACTAGAAGCCACCTGGACGCACTCGATTCTGTGTGGTCCACATTGCCTGAGTTCAGAGAGCTGGAATTTAATGTCAAGAGACCTAGTGTGTCCACACACCATTTTGTGCGGTCCGCACTAACCTCGATTGGACATTTTTTCCAGACTTTTCAGCTTAGTATAAATAGCTTCTTTTCCATTTTAGGTTAAGCAAATAGATTTTTGTATTGAGCTCCGCTCATGACTTCCGTTTCTTTAGCTATTTTGGGCAATTTTATCTTCATTTCAACATTGAAGCTTCTAGTTTATCTTAGCAATTAATTAATATGAGTTGTTCTTCATCTATTTCTTTATTTCTCTCTCTAAATATGAGTAGCTAGGCCCATCAATTAGGGTTGTGGCTCAACCCTAGTGTGGGTAATTGATGGGTCTTGTATTTTAGAGCTTGATTGACTATGGCTGTTTGATATTTGGGCTAATTCCATGTTTAAATTGATAAATTAGTGGTTGCAAACACTAGTTTGTGTTCAATTGACTTTTGCTCTTCTTATGAAAGAGAGCCTAAGTCTCTAGAATTAGTCCAAAAAGGAATTGGGATGCACACAAGAGAATTGATAGCCCCAATTAAAGGGTTAAATTGAGAGATCGTAATACCCGACTTGATCCTCAATTGCTTGTGCAAATTCGCATACCCAATTGGTCTTGAGAAAGTCAATTCGGGCAAAATCACTCGAACTACCGAGAGGTATAGAGTGAGTAGAATCAAACATTGGTTATATCATACTCCCCAAATGTGTCAATATAGCTTTAGACTCAAGATTCCGTCAGTTGACCACCTGGGCGAAAGTCACTACCCTAGTGCTCTTTAATCATTTGAACAACTTGCAATAGTTTAATCCTCGCTTATAGTAGTTTAATTGAGCATTTTAGTTTACAGAATTAGAATCATAAAAAATGTGTAAAAGTGCAATTTGGAGCAAATACACACTTCCATTTTAGATAGACACCCGTCTCCAATATCTAGCTCTTTGTGGAATTCGATCCCGACCCTAAATCGGGCAAAAGCTGCTTCAACCTCTCTCGCTACTTAATAGTAGTGCAGGGTTGGTCATGATCAGTGATCCCACATCACCCTATCCCATATAGGTCTGATAACAAAACATGACTGAAATTTCTTAATCAAACCTAGCCCATAAGACTTAGAACCAAATTTTCCATAAGATCAGAATCTCGCATCTACCCACTGTATAAGTTTGAACAAGCTGTATCAAGCCATATCCATAACCCAAGATTAAATCACATGATATACCATATAACTCAAACTCTCATAGCAATAACTTCTAATCACAGTAGCTGCTTAAAACCACCCAATACCGGTAATAAACCTCTTATCAAACAGAGCCTCGTTCTAACACCTTCATATACTGTCAACGATGAAAGAAAAACGCATAAACTCATAACTATTCGTTAGACCAACAAGTTATGGAACTCCCTCTCCTTTGATAGGAGCTATAGCAAATTTCTAAGCTGATCAACATCAATATCCTTCCAAATATACCGCCATCTGATCCGATAGCACCCATTCTAGGTATAGTGACCTCATCCTATCTAACATAAGCACTCTAGTGACATGACACATTAATACAGTCTAAAGCCGCAACTCGTGCAATCCGTGCACCAATAAGCAACATTCCAAATGTACTCAATCATAGAAAATGACTTAGACGAGGGAATTATCTCGCAAGCTCAACAGGTACCACCACAAAGTAATGCTAAGAATCTATCACACACTGTTTAACCAAAACACACGAATCGAACACAAAGGATTATGTCTCAACATAACTCCGCTACAATGTGTGACCCATCCAAATGATGGTCCATATTATGTGCCTCGAGCCACCCTCCTCAAAATCAATAACCACGCAAAATTCGACATCAATTACCCAAATAGCATTACCATCACCACGGAGAGCAAATAAAGCAATACCACAATCAGGAAAGAACATAGCCAACGCGTAATCAATCATGCAATACACAAATACTCATCTCGCTCAAATTCCGCTAAAAACCTCAAATATTACATACTATTCCTTGTGCCATAGAAAAGTAACTCATATATCGTTTCAGAACATGAATAAGCTCAACACCAACCAAATGGCACATACCTCAGCAATAGCAATATCGAGCCAACCAATCCGACCCAGAATAGAATACATATCCTAATTGGGCATACCAATGGATTCCAAATCAACTCTGGTCACCTAAAAATAGATAAATAATCCTCCAAAAGTCCACAATGATTGAATCATAACACATACTATCACCTAGCTAGCTTCGGCCACACTTTACAATCTATAACCATGCAACAATCTGCTCCTGAGAGCTCTAGTCTCCAAATTCATAGAACACATGAATCAACATATCTGATCCCAACTCCACTGCCTAGATGTGTAACACATATCTCATACACGATCATTCTGCGAGGAATACTTCTATAATTCTTCTATGCCACAAAGCAAAATTTTAACACCAGCAGTCGATCAACTAGGAGAGTGCCGCAATACCGATGAAGTATCCATAAATCAAAACACATCCACCCTTCTGAAATGTATACTCTCATCAAGACATACCAAATAGTAATGTTATTTACCTAGTCATCTGAAACTGTCCATATTTCCTAAGGACTCATGACCTCCCCTTCAAAACTGAACAGTGATATTACACATGCAAATCTCAATCCTACTTAACACACCGCATATACTATGCCATTATACGAAAAATACGAGAACTTTGTAATCCACTCCGAGTCATAAGAAACTACTCACTTAATTAGCCAAGAACTTTCCATTTGATTTCATTCGGAGAAAATCACTATACATCACATGCTCCTCATACCAGCAGAAAATATACATCTCAAACTGTGGTAGAAACCATCGAGAACTCTACGAAACCCGTTTGTACATAACCTAACCATCAGAACTGAATCTCTCTAACTCAACCAAGCCACTCAAGTTACCAAAACCCAAGAGTACCCCCACAAAACACCTCTAGAAACTCACTACCTCATGAGGACCAAAAGAGCCAATCACATCTATGACCATGCCGATCCAACCTACTACCAAGCTGTCCTATTTATCCTAGTTCCCTCTTGAATTTCCTTCAAATCGATACTTCTCCTTGACATAATACCCCAATCCTCAACCAACACTCACCATACGAGACCCTAGCATAAACCACACCACCCTAAGGCTCATAAGTCATTGAATTCTCTCTTAATCACTCGTAACGTACCACTATGAAGAGACCTTCTATGAATCTAAAGCCATTACCTTCGCCTTCCTGATACTGGTATATAGAATTCATAATGATATAGAAATGCCACAAGTCCTGACATCCTCCAGTATGAATCTCAGTTTCTACCCAAATACACATCCCGAAGATTCCCAATTGCCACATACAAATCTTGATTCATTTGAACCATTCTCAAGAGTCTTACACTCTGCTCAAATCTCAATTAGACTGACCAAATAGACCAAGTGACCGGTGCCCCATTCGCACTCCAATACCCAAGGAAGTAACTCCACCTTAATGCAGCAAAATAAATTCCTGCTCCATACATATTACACCCTTCATCAATAACAGCTCAAATCATTATGTGATTCTTATATACTCATAAAGTTTATCCATAATTTCCTTTACTCAAGTCATCCTCCATCTCACCCTCTGCAGAACATAACTCATTCACAAGTATACCTCAAACCAAAACCAATACAACACATAACCGTGAAATCAAATTATCAATAGCGGACTCCCCCACTTAGCTCAAAGTGACAGATCAAAACACACCATAACTCCTAATGCCCATACTTTATTATTGCCATAATATCGTAGTAAAATTCAACTAAATCCTCCATAAGTTTATGCAACACAAGCCATATAATACCTCAAATCATTTGCAAATCTCGTATGCATCCTCGTAACAGTCAAGCCCACTCTCATAAGTGATCCAAAATCAAATTGCAACATATATTTCACTGGTAAAAGAGAACTCCCAACAAACAATCTCAAGGATCACACAAACCTCAAGATATCTCACAGGAGATAGCCCACCTGCTTTCCCTCACCGACCTCTCTCTATACCCTTCCACGGTCATAAACGTTGCGCAATCACTTAATCTTCCTGAGTCTGAACTCATATCACGACATGAAATCCACTTCACTCCTCAACTAATCAACATGAAAAGACCCTTCAACATACCCCTAACTCAAGACTATACATTAAATCAAGATAGAAATCAAGCAGAAAATAGTTCTTTCTACACTCCAAATAGACCCTTCTCGTCACATTCAACCATATAAACACATCTCGCGGTCATATCATACTCATCACGTAGCCATCTAGCCATACATTTTACGAATAAGGACATAGTCGGACATATAAACTCACACAGTCAACACCTCTATGCTCAAACCATAGTCAAAACCTGGCCTCCAGTCCTCCAGACTGGCCCATCATCAGCATACTAAAATTACATCTCGCACCTCTTCCATGGAATCACAAGCCGTTGATGTACAGCTGATACCAAGCGTCACATGTGCATACGAATGCGTGGAAGGAATTCAAAGAGTTATGCTTCAAGCTAAATCAATGTCATATGATAAGGAAATAAAGATGGGAAGTATATCCTAAATGTCTTGTAGCCTCTCGAATATAGATATGGACGTCATCATACCGATCCGCAAGACTCTACTATAAACTTGCTCATGACTTGTAGAACCTACAAACCTAAAGCTCTGATACCAACTTGTCACGATCTAAAATCCACCAGTCGTGATGGCACCTAACCCAACCCGCTATGTAAGCCAATTAATAATTATCCAATTTCATTTAACTTAATAAAACAACTAAACAATAGAATTATCTAAATCTTATACATTTCCCAAGGACAGGTAATACAAATTATGAGCTTCTACGAATGGAGTTTACAAAGAAATAATGGAACAATTACACAATATGTTTGAAAAGTACATAAATAGATTTTTATAGTCTAAAGCTACCATGAACAAGAGGCAGCTACAACAGGACCGTGGGTACGCCGTCAAATCCAGCAACCATCAAACGTAGCAGCATCTGCATTTGGGATCTGCACGCACTGTAGGAAGTGCAGTACGAGTACAACTGACCCCATATAATCAAAAAGTAACAAACCACACCTCAGGTTAAAAATAGTGACGAGCTAACACATGATTGAGTCCAAAGCCAATATTTCCACAACAGGTCATAACAACATAAATGCAACTATAAAAGATATATCTCAAAAGTAAAATACTCAGCTCATTCACAGTTCCAGAAAATGCTCATGCTTTTCAAATATCTCAGTAAAATAAAATACCATGTCTCTTATCCAAAATTCCAAAAGTACGAGTAAGTTTGAAGACTGTAATTTTCCAAATATCCTTTCCACAATAAATAAAAAATTTCAATTGTCTTTCCAAATAACAAGTATAAAGTGCCTCTCCATACCCACATATCAATGTATATAACAAGTCATGAATGACGTGATACTATATAGCATAAGGAAGAATACATCTCTATGAATGTATGTCATGTATCTTAGAGATGAAACATGTACTCACACTCTCAGAGTACTCAATCTCATTACCTTGCATCCTCTCTTACTAAGATCAATACTCAGCACACTAAATCACTCAGCACTGTATCATAATTGCTACGACGTGCAACCCGGTCCATATATATAGTTGACTGCGCTCACTGGGGGTGTACAGACTCTGGAGGGGCTCCTACATCCCAAGCGCTATATCGCTGCGGCGTGCAGCCCAACGCAATATCATTGTGGCATGTAGCCCGATCCATATATCGCTGTGGCGTGCAACACAATCCATTTATCATTGTGGCGTGCAGCCCGATCCATATATATATATATAGATATATAATTAGGACCTCGGCCTCACTCAGTCATCACTCTCTCTAGTCTCGCTCACGGGCTCAAAATGTCATGAAACTGGCCCGACAACAATGATATGATGCATCAACAACAACAGCTGAGACTGAGATATGATATGAATGCATGAATATGACTGAGTAAAAAATATTAATGAAAATTAGTGAGATGACAGCAAGAAACAACCACTATGGGTACTAACAATATCAGCATAAAGTCTAAACTTGATATTTAGCATTATTGAAAACTCAACTACTTTATCAGATGATGAAAACACAAATATCAACAAAATAGGGCCACTATACAGGGCCATGGAAATAATAGAGTCCCATTTCACAGGATGCACACCCACAAGTTCGTCACCTATCATGTGCATCACCTCAATACTAATCACATAACACGTAGTTCGGGTTTTCATACCCTCAGCACTAATCTTAGAAGAGTTACTTATCTTAAACAAGTCAATTCCAATACCGAGAAAGCCAAGCGATGCTCCAAGAATCCCATCATGTGCGTTCTAACCTCTGAATGGCTCGAAACTAATAAAAAACAACTCAAATACATTAAACAATGCTAAAGGAACCAATCCCAATCGAAAAAGGTCTAATCTTTAATCAAAAGACCAAAATTGGCCAAAAAGCCCTACCTAGGCCCACACTTCAGAACTCAACAAAAATCACAAAATCCGTAGATCCATTCAATTACGAGTTCAACCGTACTAAATTCACTCAAATTTGAATCCGAATCGGTGTTCATAACTCAAAAATTTATATTACGAAACTTTAGGCCGAAACCCCCAATTTCTTCTTTGAAATTCATCAACCAAGAGCTAAAATCAAAGATATATTCATGAAATATAACCATAACCGAATACAAAACACTTACGCCAATTTAAATAATGAAAAGCGCCTCGAAAAATTGTCCAATTTCGAGCTTCCCAACTCAAAATATGTTAAATGCATAAAACTCTTCTTTTAACACTGTTCTGCCTCGTTTCTTGTGCTAAAAGATATCTAAACTGACTTTTGATATCTCCAATGGGTTCCTTGTGAAATTCTAGTCAAGATAGGCTCTTAAGTCACTACGGCTCGAGAAAAATGATTGATTCGCGGTTTTGTCTCTGTATAGAATTCTATCTAAAATATGACAACTAGGTCCATAAAATGATCAAATCAATTAAAGATGGAAGTCTTTTTTTTCTTCTTTCTTCCTAAAAATGAAAAATAAACCATTCGTATTGTCGTAAGTCAAGTTGGATAACTTTTGAGATTCACCCTACAATATGGGGTAAAAAAAGCCAAAATAAGTGATTTTATCCCTTATAAAAAGAAAACGGATTCTTGAACCCCTTTCACGCTCATTTCACGTCGACGTACTTCAGAAAAAAAAAGGCAAAATTTGATCCAATTTATCATAATTGATTAGTTAACATGTTGGTTGGCCAATTTGATTCGCTGGAGAGATAAACCAGTGGCCTTTCCATTGTACAAGCAAGATTGGTTAGATTAGCTCACTTTTCTGTAGGTTATATATTCACTTCAAATCCAATAGTAGGTAATACTTATTAGATACCAGAGTCAATGGTATCTAATAAGGTTTACGAATCACCCTTAGTGATATTGATTTTTTGATTTTGTATCTTTTCTATTTCATTTTGGACGCCCATTTAGGAGGTGCCAAATAGACCCCATCATTGATTTGAGATCTTGATAAGTTGAATACCCAGTCTATTCAATGCTAGGCATAATGAGTTGACCGAAATGTTCACTAAATACTTTTCGAGAGATATCCTCCAAATCACTGGTATGGCTATCAAAATCGTGAGCATCAGCATGTAGGTTCCAGATCCAAGTAGTAGTATCAGGCCCTTTAGTTATTGTTCTTAAGAAATGACTCGATCTGGCCCATTCCTCAAATGAAGTTTTTATGAGATCCCTATCTACCAAAATTTTAACTTCTTGTTCCGGCGAACGAATAATCATTGAGTCCTCCTCTTTCCGGACAACACATACAAAGAGATCCGCGAATAGTCAAATAATTAGTGAACCTAGAGATACAAAGATGTTTCTATAATTAGTTTGTTTCTCTTCTATTTTTCTATCTCCCATCTATCTATTTTCTTTAGTTATACCAGTTGTTGCTTCATTGAATTTGCTTCACTAATAGGCTCACGCTTCAACTTTGATCGTTATGGACTAGTACCAAGATCGAGTCCTCTTTCTTATTAGTTGATACCTCAAGGGGACTTTAAGAATATATCATTGAGGTAGTCATATTTCTTTTGGTAAATATGCTCTTCAGGCACTTGAACCTGCTTGGATTACATCTAGACAAATAGAAGCAGGCCGACGAGCAATGACACGAAATGACAACTCCCATCATAAGAAACAGGTTCAAGGTCTAATTATGAAGGAGATATGTCGGTTTCAACATTTGGAAATAGTGTAGATTTTAAAATATGCAGCAGTGACAATTTCGTAATTAATCTGGAAAAAATTTGGCAATCCAATTTTTAGTAAAATGGCCATAAATTCCTCATACGATGTTCAAATTTGACGATTCTTTTTTCTACGGCTCCGTAATTGCGATACAGATCTAATTCTTCAATAAAAATAGAAATAGGAGCTTATTTGTTCTGTGAGCACGTGATTTTTGCCCGAAGCAAATTATTCTTAAAATCCAAACAAAATGATTTTTTTTCTTTATTTTTATAGTTTTTATATTTTGGTGTCATTTTTCTGATAATTGTTGCATTTTGTGAAAATTGGTTGCATAATAATTCATATTAAAGATACAAAAATATGCACTAGCATTAGGATTTTAATTTCACATTTTTAGTACTAAATAGGTATTTTACAAATTTAAAGAAAATCACAAAAATAGCTCACTTTCGCATTTTATTGTTTTAATTGAAAATTGCTTAAAATAGTTATTGAATAAATTTTAGGATGTAATTAGTTTTAGTTTAATCTCACAATTTAATAAAATCAGAAAAATAATATATATAAATCTGAAAAATAAAAAAATATACAAAAAAATAAAAATACAATACAAAGATAATGTGAGTAAAATACAAGATAAATAAATAAAAGGAATAAAATGAAGACAAGGAAATTGGGCTGTTATATTTGGATTGGAGCCCAATCATATTTGAACTAACCCAGGCCCAAACAATGCCCATCCGGTCCAGTGCCCCCATAATTGAAACGACGTCGTTTTGACGTCTTAGAATCTCGGTCCTTGATCACCCTTGATCCAACGGTCACATGGCTTGCTCTCAGAATAAACAAAACGGCACCGTTTGAATGATAAGAAAATCTGAGCCGTCATACTTGTTTATTCCAACGGTTGGTACCAATTAACACCTTTTAATATGTATCGATACAAAAATTAAAAACCCTAAAAACATTTTAACCCTTTCACCCTCCTCTTTCCCTAGCCGCCTCCATTTCCCTGTCAACCCCGCC
>MU697882.1:13701-26093 GCA_026770625.1 Nicotiana glauca
TCCTCATACGATGTCCAAATTTGATGATTCTTTTTGCTACGGGTCCGTAATTACGATACGGATCTAATGATTCATCAAAACAGTAATCGGAGCTCATTTGTTCAATATGATATCATTTATGCTTGAAGAAACGATGTCGAAGCATAAGAAAAACGAGCACAACGCAACCCAAACCTATTCGAAACTCACCCAAGCTCCTCGGGACCACATACGAACATACTAATATATCACATATGATCATGCAAACTTAGTTGCACTCTCAAAACACCAAATTTACATCGGATTCAAGCCTAAGTTAAACTAAAACTTCCGAAACTTGCATTTGATCTAAGACCCAACCAAATCACCTCCGAATAACCTGAAATTTTGCACACATATCTCAAATTACCTAACAAAGCTACAACAACTCTCGGAATTCCATTCCGACCCTCGAATCAAAATCTCACCTACCATCCGGAATTCGCCAAAATCCAACCTTAGCCAATTCAAGACTAATTCTACACCGGACCTCCAAATTCAATTCCGATTGCGCTCCTAAGTCACAAATCATCCCCCAAAACTAGTCAAATCATCAAAAATCTATTCCGAGCCTTCTAACTCATAAGTCAATATTCGATTGACTTTTCCAAACTAACCTTCTCATAAAGAGACTTATTGTCTCATTTCTAACCGAACTCTATCCAAATTACTTCAAATTCTCCAAACACATAAAATGAAACATATAGAAGCATAAAACGGAGAAACCGGGGCGGTAACTCCCGTAACGACGGTCGGGTCGTTACAATTTCTTAGCCACATAGGCCATTTCTACAAAATGGGTCATTTCGGCAAAGTGATTTTTCCATGTCTTTGAGATCATCTTTGTCGAGTTTGCACTAATAGAAACTTTTGGGCACGTAGGGCGTTTTGCAAAAATCGCCTAAATCATGGCTTGCATGTGTCCATTAGGAAGTGTTATTGTCTCACATAGTGTTCTAAATTTTTAACTCTATTTGGTTTTAGTTTTCTCATACAGGTGTGGATCTACTTACCGGAGTTTGAGCATCACAGACACCCCGGGACCATCCAGTCAGGATCGCTCATTTAGGAGTTTCTATAGGAGATTTTTTTAATATTTTGAGCCTGTTTTTCTTTTTATGTTGTCGTTTACCTTCTAGTTTTGTACAGTAATGTCGAGTCTTTTAGGTGATGTTAGAGTCTGTCATAGTCTAGTTAAGCTTGTCGAGTCTTTTGTTATTGTACTTCCTACTTTGTATTTGAAAAAAATGTGTTATAAATAAAAAATCCAAAAAAAAAAGAGATTTTGCATTTTTATATTTCCGTTAGAAGTGTTCTTTAGAATGCTAATTCTAGAATTTTAGAAAAAAAAAAATCTTTTGAGGTGGTTTTCCTTTAGGAAATTAATATCTAGAACTCCAAATAAAAATTACTTTTATATTTCCTTTAATATATTAAGACTAAAAATTCAAAAAAAAAAAGAGAATTTTGTTTTGAACCTCTTTAGAAGTTTTTCTTTGGGAAATATATATAAAACGAAAGAAAATATTCTTTTCGTTTTCACTAGAACTTTAGGACATTGTACATAGAAGAAAAAAAGAAAACATACTTTATCTTTTGTTTATCTTTAGAGTTTCTCCCTTAGGTAATCAAAACTGAAATCCAAAAATATTTTTTTATCTTTTTCATTTCTTGTTTCGAAATCTTTCTTCAGGATATCAAATGAAAATTCAAAATATTTTTCTATGGTTCATTCTTTAGATTTTCCTTCCTAAAAAAAAGAATCAAAAAATTATTTTTCTCTTCTAGGGTTTTTTTTTCTTAATAATTCTCATAGAGTATCTGTTTAAAAAAAATAAAAAATAAAAATATATGCTCATTTAAGATTGAGCTTAGAATAGATTATAGAAAGTTAAGTCTAAAAAAAAGAGATTTTCTCCTTTTTTCTCATCAGAGTAGTCATTAAGGGAATAAAAAAAAAGAAAAAGAAAACGTTAGTTTGTTTACTTTATTTCCGAACTACGCAAAGATCTGATTCATGCGGCGTCATGATACGTGCAACCTATGTAGGGTTCGATCGAATCATTTAAAAAAAAGATGAAGTTATGAGATGTGAGAAATGAGAGGAAAGAAAAGAGTGATAACTAAAAAAAAAGAAAAAAAGAGGAAGAAAAATGAGCAAGCCAAGAAATGCAACAAAAGAAAAGAGAAGATTGAAATGAACAAATTGGGATGATGCCAAGTGACCTTATGACCCTCGAAGTCATTTTAGAATCATTAATTGTTGCTAGGTGCATTGCACGCAATGTGATACCTTTAGCTGTTAAATGCCCTATCACTAACATGATGATTCCATTTTGTTCATTTTTGTTATCTTTATTATAGTAAAAGGGTGGTTGGTTTGTGGTTCTTAAACTGATAATTCTTCCATACAACACAAGGTTAGAGCGAGGTAGCCATGGCTGGCAAAAGACTTGGACACAGGTATTATTGATCCGCCTGAGGAGATCGTTGAATCAGAATCTGAGTTGAAAAAAGAGGTACTAAGGTTGAAAGGACAGATGGCCGAAATATACTAAGCCTGCATTAGTGAGCGTCCTCCACCATTAGTTCCCAGAAAACTATCACACCTCCTTTTTACTACCCCGAAAGGGGTATTAGGGAGTTTTTTCTTAAGTGACAAGTGAAACAAGATTATTATTTAAGATCAGAGTCGCCACTTAGGATAGTCTATGGTGTCCCAAGTACCGGTTTAGAATCCCGAATCGAGGAGATTTGACTCTGTTTTAATATCTGCAAAACACAGAAATCCGAGTAATAAATTCTTTTAACCCGAGAGAAGGTGTTAGGCACCCCCGAGTTTCGTGGTTCTAGCACGGTCGCTTTGATCATACTTGGCTTAGTCAAATTGTTTAATTACTCATTTTTGGAAACTTGTGCATTTGCCTCTTTTAGTTAAGAAATTATTTTGAAACGAGTCACGTGTACGTGTACTCATATTGTTTGGCACGTAAAAAATTATGTCACGCGTACGTGTACACAATTAATCACGCTTTATTACTATTAAGGATGTTTGGTCAAAGTTGCGCGAGCCCATACCTCAATTTGTTTTTGAATCGTAATTATTTCAAGCGAACGTGTACACAATCACGATGATAGATTAATTGAGAGCACCTATAGCATATTAACAATTATTCAAGATTGTTTAATACCTAGAACACCAACTTCACCAATTCTTAAGGAAACCAACTTGCTGCACGGATAATCTTTCTATTTCCTTTCAACTTCGGCTCGTAACTATAAAGAATCCACAACTATTCTGTTTATTTGGGTTGACTAAGTCATTAAACTACAAAAAAAAAAAGGGAAGATGTCCCCCTGGACAACGTGAATGGAGAGGAATTGAATTTAGACTATTTGCAGATTCTGTGGAAGCTATGTAAGTAGGAAATATAGGAGAATTTGATAGAGAGTTAACATCAACATCTGATTTTTGTTTTACATTAGGAAATGAGCTTCTTGATAAGCTTAGATAGTAAAGTTCAGGAAATTAACAAATTTAAACCAAACTAACGAGACCTAACAATTAACAAACAGAGGGAATCATTTCAATCTTCACGACTAAAATAAAAATAAACAAAAATACACCCATTTGTTCATGCATCATAGCTTAACAAAGAAATAGTATGAGAAATGAATCTTCACAATACTGTTTCGACGCTCGACTAACAGACACAGACTCGAACAAAAAATGTAGCAACGCCGGAACCTCGCCAGACCCAACTCAACTGGATTTGGGTGGAGATTTCGAGCTGATTTGCACACTGGTCTGGTGTAATTTCAGGGAGTTTGGAGCTGGACTTACTGCTGGGTTCGAACTATGCTTCGCCGAATTCAATGGAGGGTCACTGAAGTTACACATTTTCTGGTGAGCTCAATGGACATGGAATGGGGCGTTAGATCGTGTACGTGTACTCTGTCGCTGAGCTTAAGTATAAGGTGATCAAGAAACTCAGCTTCATTCCATGGAAGGTCTAATGTGTTTGTTCAATTTTTGTTCGGGGAAGATAAAGGGGGGTGGGTTGCTGGATCTTGTTCTCTAGGGTTTAGGTTGGCGGATCTATTTTTGTATGTTCTGCTTTTGTCGAGTGTGGAATGGGTTTTTAAAAGGAAGGTCTGTTGGTGTGAGGTGGATGAAGGTTAACGATGGCTTCTATTCCTTGATTGAGGAAGACGACGTGGGAGGTGGAGGGTCTATGATAGGAAACGGCGGATTATATCTATAGGTCTAGGGTCTAAGTTTTTGTAGGGTTTTTTTATGTTAAGGGGTATAGGCCTAGGAATTATGGGCTAAGTCCGAAAATTATGCCTAAAAATGGGTCGTTTGAGCCCAAATTTTATTCTTTCTCCGTGAACAAGACTAAAATACCACCTTATTTACTAATTAATCCTGCTTAAATAAAATAACTATTAAAATAAGACTAACCGTTAAAACAAACCTATTTTTTTGGTATTTTTCAAATATCATACTAAAGATGAAAATGGAATTAGATTAAAATTATCGCAAAAAATTAAAATAATATTCCTAAAAACATAGTGGAACTATTTTTGTATTTTTTGAATTTTATGTAAAGTAGATAATTAAAAGTAACTTGATAAGATGTTAATTAGCTAAAGAAAGAAAATATTTTTTGTAATTTTTATTTTTGTGACATAATAAAGTAAAGGAATCAAAATTAGTTAAAATAGCTATATTAGCTCTAAACTAAATATTTACATGCTAAAATATACTCCCTTTGTTTCAATTTATGTGAACCTATTTCCTTTTTAGTCCGTGCCAAAAAGAATGACCTTTTTCCTTATTTGGAAACAATTTACCTTTATGCAATGATTTATAGCCACACAAAATAAAGGTGCCTCATTTTACACCACAAGATCAAAAGTCTTTCCTCTTTTCTTAAACTCCGTGCCCAGTCAAATGGGTTCACATAAATTGAAACGGAGGGAGTATTAAATCTTGAGGAGGGTCAAAAATCACATGTCTACACTAACTACACTAAAAGCCTTGTCACCATTCCGCCACTATCACAAATCCAGATTCCCTCCGCTGCTGATATCTTCCCACAACCTTTTCACACTCCACCCCCAGAACCACCTCATATCCCGCTCCTTTGACCGCTTATATTTTTGTAGCTCCTCCACCAGCTACTTTTTCTCGATCCTCTAACAAGATTGTATTCAAAATCCTCGATGCCCAACACTATGCTCCAGAACCAACTTTCAAGGTCTCGGATCCATACTCTCACGCTCCTCATTTTGAGCCTCTCGGTGAAACTAAAAAGCTTGCTAAGACAATGGATCACGACGATATATCCAGGAAGGTGAAAAGCTTAGAGTAGTCTTTAAGAAACATTCAAGGTACAGGGAGCCAGATGAGCGTGTCTTACAAAGACTTGTGCTTGTTTCCTGACATCCAACTGCCTGTTGGGTTTAAGATGCCAAAGTTTGATTTGTATGACGGACATGGAGATCTCGTGGCCCATTTGAGAGGCTACTGTAGTAAGATGAGAGGCACCGGTAGGAAGTACAAATTATTCATGGCATATTTCAGTCAGAGTCTGAGTGGGGCAGCTCTGGAGTGGTACACCCGCCAAGACACTAACAGGTGGTACACATGGGACGATATGGCTCAGGCCTTTGCCCGACACTTTCAATACAATATAGAGATTGTCCCGGATCGCATGTCCCTCACCAAGATGGAAAAGAAGCCTAATAAAAGCTTTAGGGAATACGGGTTCAGATGGAGAGAGCAAGTTGTCCGAGTCAATCCCCTGATGGAAGAGGATGAGATGGTCGAGTATTTTCTTCAAGCTCAAGAGCCAACTTACTTTAGGAATTTGATTTCGGCTGTGGGTAAGCCCTTTAATGATATGGTAAAAATGGGATAAATGGTAGAAGATGGGCTGAAGTCAAGCAAGATCATGAGCTATTCTACTTTAAAAGTCACAACACAAGCAATTTAGAATGACACAGGAAGCTTGCTGGGTTAGAAGGAACATGATGATGTTGCCATGGTTGTCCCAGGATCATGACATGGTCTAACGGGTTTACCTCACCAATATACTCAACCTCAATCCCAACCCCGAACCTGTCCCCGAGCTCCACATAATCCACCTTAGTATTATTCTCCGAACAACGTCCAATTATTTGTTCAACCACTGGGTCACTCCTTATGGCAAGCACCAGCATCGCAAAATACTCATTCGCCTTTATAACATTCTCGAGCACCCAATAACCCTAGAAAATAGGGGCATGGAGGAGGACCAAGCAAAGAAGCAGTTTCACGCCAATCGGATAATCCTACAAAAGCCTGTTTGAAAAGTTAAAAAATTCATGCCTGATTGAGCCGCTCCTCGGCTATACTCCGAACCCATATGAAAAAGGCTTTGATCCTATTGTACGGTGCATGTACCACTCTAATGTACAATGGAATAACATTGAAGATTGTCGTGCTTTGACAAGGTAAATAGAAAGAATGATTCAAGAAGAGATAATTATGATCTAGGACAGTGACACCCAAAATATCGCGCAGAATCCTTTACATGCACATGATGATGCACACTCTGTGGGGATGATGCGTGGTGACAGGGAGTATGCTAATCCTCTTGGGAACTTGCTGACTGAAGTTAATGATATTGAAGTTAGTAATAGTCTTGATAATATTGATGTGGAACTCACTGGCTAAGATGTCAAGCTTGGTAATTGGAAAGACGCTCCCTTCTTGGTTACCCGGGGAGGAGTCCTAGTGGTTTATTTTATTGTCATTTCTATTGTATGGGTTATTTCAGGGTTTAATCTAGATATTTTCTTGTAACTCAACCCCTTCTATCCTTTTATTTTTCCTAGTTCATTTAGACGTAGTACCTCTTTTAGTGTTATTTAGGTCTTTCCAGGGTTGTAACCCTAGTGTATTTTACTTGTTTTGTTGTTCAAACCCTTTCACCGTCTGTCTAATGCAATTTCCTATTTTATGTTATTTCTATTAAGTTTTTGTTTAGTTCTCTTTTCCTTTTATAGTCTTTTCATGCTAATTCTAGTGACATAACATGCACGCATAATTCTCAGCCCGATTTTAAAAGTTAGTCTAATCATGAAGCAATGAAATAATTTTAAAGTTGATCGAGAGATTTGAGGGAAATAAGTAAAGATTTGGATATCTCGAGATCATTTAAAGACCGAATTGTGTGAAACACGGGCAGATAGTTTGGAAAGTTAATAGGATGATAAGAATTTATTACAAGAGAGTGCATCCCAGACAATTTCAAATGAGCAGTTTTGAGTTCAAGTGCACCTCAATTTACAAGATAAAGTCAAGAAAGTTTGCTCTGAATTGATGGAGGATATCCATTGTGAAGAGGGAGTCACCCTACAAGAGTTCTGTACTTGACAAGGCACTAAAAGTGGACAGCATATAAGTGATATCAGTGTCGAAGCTGCAAAAGAAATGTTGTGCATGATCTTCCTTTGTCATTTTCAAAATTGCATGTGTTGTACTTGGGATTTCAGGGATTGGGAGGCCCTCTTTCAACTACCAAAACACGTTATACCATTCGGTACCCCTTTTGAGCCTGTGCTAATTTTCTTTGACTTCCCCTATTTTGGAATCAAGTTAGAGCCATATGGAAAAAAAAGAGAAAAGAAAAAAACAACAACAAAAAAAGGAAAGGAAAACAGCAACAACAAAGAGTAGTCTTTTGAACTACGTTCGACTCACCACAAGATACATAGGCAGCCTTAAGGTTCGATCGCACCAAATAAAATATTTCATAATCCCACGAAGTCGAGAGTAGGACAGTCTTTCTTAGAAATTCCATCTCCAAAAAACAATAAAAAAAAGAATCAAATTATCTTGTTTAGAAAATGGGGCAAAGTTTTGAAATGGATTCCAAAAGTTGTAAATAAATTAACACTGTTATCTTAGTTATTTTAAGCCTTTATGATATCCTTTCTTTCTAACCTTGTCCAAAAGCCATATTACAGTTCAGAAAAAGACCTCCCAAATAATCTTTGAGAGTACCGAGTCAGATATGCCAGGAGCATATGATATTTCTAGCGTGGTTAATGCCTTGCCATCTACAGAATCAGAGGAAATAAGATAAAAGAACAAAATGAGAGAGTCTTAATGGTGAAAACCTATACAGGCACCATGAGGCGACGATGAGTTGAGAGAAAGAACAAAATGAGAGAGGCTTGATGGTGAAAACCCATTGAGCACTACAAGTCAAATAAGGATCGTGATTCGGATAGGATAATTGGAGCATTAAAGCCAGTTTCACGGCTTAGAGGTACAACAAGAGTTGAACATTAGACTTGCTTGACAGATTAGGCCACTTAATCCACAATGCATGTCACAGTCATTAGAGTTGGTATCCACATCTGATAAGTTTCTGCTTGGTGATTTTCTTGTTAGATATCATCTCTTTCCGTTATCCCTTTAACTATGTTCTTCTTGGTTTTTTTAAGTCCTCTTGAGTCTATTTTGTCAGAACAAGTAAGAAATGACTTCAAAATCTGATACCAGCTTTCCAATTGCACAAAGCGGGAGTTTGGCTAGCACATTAAAGTGGTATAAGTCAAGAAAGGGCAGTATGCACACTGAATTGGCGATGTTTGGCGTGCTTTGGGATTCATGTGAAATACAAAGGTTCGGTACATGTCAATTCATGAGCACAATGAAACATATAAATGGTATTGGGTTTGAACGGATCAGAGGTATTCTCTGTGAAAAGGGTGACAAAGAAAGTGGTTAGTCAATTAACAAGCAAGGTCTTTCAAGTTGAAATCAAAGTCATCATGGGAAGTGAAGGAGCAATCGCCCTCAAAGTCAAGGCCACAAACCAACCACCATGTTTGAACTCACAAGTTTTCTTTGTTTGAAACAGGGACGAAGACTGTGTCCAAATCAAAGCTTGGAAGCGTGAACCTTTCAAGTGTCATGCCCAATTTTATGAGCATAAAGGCTGTTTGAGAATATTTTTTTAATCTCCTAGGCATCCCCCTTGTTTAGAAGATCATCATCTCTCGAGAATTTGCCATAGTTGAGAAGAACCACGCCTCCTAGACATCCCCTCAGTTGTGAAGAATATTTAGTTTTCTTATGATCAGGGGTCCCGCCTAGAGAATAGGGTCAGTTTTTTAATTTTTCTTAAGTCGTTAATATTTAGCGTTCCTTTAGATCAAGGGTACCGCCTGGAGAATAGGGTCAGTTTTTAGTTTCCTCCAGTTGTTAGTCTTTACTTTTCTTAAGCTCAAGGATCATGCCTGGAGAATAGGGCAAGTTTTAATTTTCTTAAGTTGATAGTCTTTAGTTTCCTTAATTTCAGGGGTCCTTCCTGGAGAATAGGGTCAGTTTTTTAATTTTTCTTAAGATGTTAGTCTTAGTTTTTCTTAAGTTCAGGAGTCTCGCCTGGAGAATAGGGTTAGTTTTTAATTTTCCTTAACATGTTAGTCTTAGTTTTTCTTAAGTTCTGGGGTCCCGCCTAGAGAATAGGTTCAATTTTTAGTCAAGTCAAACTCCGTTTATAGTTTTCTTCAAGCTCAATCTCAAATTTAGGAGACGCACTTCCTAGTTTGGATTTTTCAGATTTTATTTCTTTAGGAGATGCACTTCCTAATTTTAGGTTAAAGGCTTCACCCCTAGGAGACGCACTTCCTAGTCTGGGTCTTTCAAGTTATATTTTTGTTTTAGGAGACGCACTTCCTAAATTGAGATTTTACCCCTAGGAGACGTATTTTCTAGTTTGGGTCATTTAAGTTCATTCCTAGGAAATGCATTTCCTAGTTTGAGTCATTGAAGTGCCACCCCTAGGAGACGCACTTCCTAGTTTGGGTCTTTCAATACTTTTAGGAGACGCACTTCCTAAATTGAGATTTTACACCTAGAAGATGTACTTCCTAGTTTGGGTCATTTAAGTTCATTCCTAGAAGATGTATTGCTTAGTTTGGAGGCATTGAAGTTTCACCACTAGGAGACGCACTTCCTAGTCTGGGTCTTTCAAGTTATATTTTATTTTAGGAGACGCACTTCCTAAATTGAGATTTTACCCCTAGGAGGCGCACTTCCTAATTTGGGTCATTTAAGTTCAGCCCTAGGAGACGCACTTCCTAGTTTTGAGTCATTGAAGTTTCACCCCTAGGAGACACACTTCCTAGTCCGTAACTTTCAAGTTATATTTTTGTTTTAGGAGATGCACTTCCTAAATTGAGATTTCACCCTTAGGAGACGCACTTACTAGTTTGGTTCATTCAAGGTTCACCCCTAGGAGACGCACTTCCTAGTCTGGGTCTTTCGAGTTACATTTTTTTTAGGAGACGCACTTCCTAAATTGAGATTTTGCCCCTAAGAGGCGCACTTCCTAGTTTGGGTCATTTAAGTTCAGCCCTAGGAGACACACTTCCTAGTTTGAGTCGTTGAAGTTTCACCCTACGAGACGCACCTCCTAGTTTGGGTCATTTAAGTTCACCCCTAGGAGACGCACTTCCTAGTCTGGTTTTTTCAGGATACACTTTTAGGAGATACACTTCCTAAATTGAGATTTCACCCTTAGGAGACATACTTCCTAGTTTGGTTCATTCAAGTTTCACCCCTAGGAAACGTACTTCCTAATCCTGGTCTTTCAGGATATACTTTCACGAGACACACTTCCTAAATTGAGATTTCACCCCTTGGAGATGCACTTCATAGTTTGGTTCATTCAAGTTTCACCCGTAGGAGATGAACTTCCTAGTCTGGGTCTTTTAGGATATACTTTTAGGAGACGCACTTCCTAAATTAAGATTTCCTCCCTAGGAGACGCACTTCCTAATCTAGGTCACTCAAGTTTTAATTTTTGAGACGCATTTGCTAGTCAAAGTTTCTTGGTTTTACTTACAGGAGACGCATATCCTAGTTGAGTCTTTATTTTACTATCATCATTGCATCAATAGCATAAGTGGTTTACAAGTTTGCTAACAACTTACAAATATTTCGAGTGCAACCTGGGGTAAAAAATTTTGTTTGTTTTATTGTTTTGATTGCAAGCACCCACCTGGAGAATGAGGGAATTCATTTTAGAATTATTTCAAGTTTCAAGTCAGTAGTAGGCACCCACCTGGAGAACGAGGGAAGTCATTTCAGAATTCAATTCATGTTAGAAGTAGCAGAAACTCGCGGCAAGAATGTGAGTCAATAGTTCGAGATGACCAACAGAAGTAGTCTCAATCTAGAATGAAATAAAAGAAAACAAAGGAGTGAATCCAAAATACTCAAGCGGAGAAAGATGTAAATTGCTCAAGATGTGGCTGAAGTCACGAGCACGGCTTGTACGGTTTTGATCCGAAGAAGTCATGGAATAATGAATCAGCACTTGCAGCTAGCAAGTATCAAGGTTCAAATTAAAAGTCTGCATGAAGAGTCATTTAAGACTCAAGATCAAGCTTCAGTAGACTTATAGATATGAATCTTGTAACTCATAGCTGATAGGCTTACTTAGTTCTTTTAGATTTTTATTTGACCTAATAACAGGACCGCGGACCGAAACCTCGATGGAACCTCACTCGACTCTCTCATCATCTCCACATACTCCATCACCTCATTCACTTCTGAACTACACGTGGCTTGATTCCTTTATAGCCAAGGATATGTAGGCAGCTCAGATACCAGGACTCGGTCATGTTCTCCTTTCTCTAAGTTTTTGGTCTCTCTAAATAAAGGTCGGGTCAAAATCCTGTCTCGTCGTTATTTGTCTGAAAACTCTTCGCATTTCCAGTCAAAGAAGCGGTAGTTGTAGACATGTAATTTTTGACCCTGCCCAAGATTTTATACATTTTAGCGTAAAATCTTTAATTTAAGTTTATTATCGCTATTCTAATAGTTTTGACTCTTTTACTTTATTTATCACAAAAATAAAAATTACAAAAATATTTTCTTTTATTTAGGTAATTAATATTTTATCTAGTTACTTTTAATTTAGCTATCTTACATAAAATTTAAAAAAATAAAAATAGTTCCACTTTATTTTCAGGAATATTATTTTAATTTTACAATGATTTTTCCATTTTTATCATTTAGTATGATACTTGAAAAATATCAAAAATAGGTTTATTTTAACGGTTAGTTTTATTTTTAATAGTCATTTCTACTTAAGTAGGATTAATTAGTAAATGGTGTAGCATTTTTAGTCTTATTTTAGAGGAAAGAGTATGAAATTTGTGGCTAATTTTGTTTGATCTTAATTGAAGAGGTCCAAAGAGATGGCCCAATTTTAAAGCCCAAACCCTAAGACCCACTTCCCCTTCTTCTTATACACCTTAACACACATTTTCAAGACCTAGACACAACTATTAGAATAGCGATA
>MU697883.1:0-54912 GCA_026770625.1 Nicotiana glauca
AAATAAGGGAAGTATAATCTAAATTCTAACTTTGAAATTGTAACATCTGATAACATGACATGCCCAGTCACCATATTAGGGTAGAAAATTTTCTTCGTTTGTCTATTTTGTAAGCAGGCGCCCACCTGGAGAACAAGGGAATATTTTCTCAAGTAATCGCAAGCAGGAGCCCACCTGGAGAACAAGGGGATACTCTCTCGAGTAATCGCAAGCAGGAGCCCACCTGGAGAACAAGGGAATACTTTTTCAAGCAGTCGCAAACAGGAGTCCACCTGAATAATGAACATATATTTCAAAACACAATCAAGGCAACAATCAGGATTCCATTGAAAGAATACAAGATGCAAGATCAAGGCAGTACAAGAACACAAGATACCAGACATAGATAGGATTTTTGTAATTCATAGACCATAGCTTAGGCTAGTTTCTTTTCATTTTACCATGATGTAATAAGGGGGTCAGCAAGCAGCGACAGCAGCGACAGCAATCACAGCTCCTGGTAGTCCCATGCTAGCAAACACTCCTGAACTACACTGACCTGATTCCTGTTTAGCCTAGGATATGTAGGCAACCTCTGAAGCAGGGTGCGGTCAAACTTTTCAAAAATGCTTCACACGGAATATGCGAACGGGTAAAAATCCCTCATTATCGCTCACTTGTCTTCGCACGAAAACTCTTCGTGTTTTCGAGGAAAGAGGGGCAGCTGTGAGCACGTGATTTTTACCCTAATCAAATTATTCCGAAAGTTCAAATAAAATAATTTTACAATTTTTGGAAATTTTGTTGCATTTTTCGTATTAATTGGTTGCATAATAACTCGTATTAAAAAATACAAAAATATGCATATGCATTAGGATTTTTAATTTTTACGTTTTAGTATTAATGCATTTTGGGAAAAAAACAAATTAAAGAAAAATCAAAATAGCATCTATTGTTTTAATTGAAAATTACTACAAAATAGTTATTAAATAATTTTTAGACTTTAACTAGTATGATTATTAGTTTAATCTCAATTTTATAAAATAAAAAAAAATACAAAATATACACATATATATATATATATATACACACAAAATGTATTGGGCCAAAACACCCCAAAACCCAAAACAAATTAAAAAAAAAAACCCTTAAAAAACCCAAGCCCAATTAAACCTAGCCCAACCCATTTTTTTTACTTTGTAAATATCGAACCTCATCAGATGATAGAGACACGAAAATACCGTGTCTCTACCATCCCTCCATGGAAGCTGAAGCCTGAAGGCTGTTAGAAGACGGCAACGAGGGGATTTTTGGGAGCGATTTTCGGAGAGATTTTCAGAAGAGATTTCGGGGAGAAAAAAAAAGAGTTTTGAAGAAGAAAATCAAGGGAAAAAATCAGAAAATTTAGGTTCTGAGAGCTGTGAGGTTTGAGCGAAAATTTTCTTCGAATTTCTAGCAAAAAATTGTGTAATAACATTTTGGATTTCGAAGTTTCATTTCATTTTTGGATTCTGGAACTCGAAGTGGTTATTGTTGAATCTCTTGCCGATTTTAGCCTTCACAGGTTCTTCTCGTTCCTCGTTGTGATTTTATTGAATTAAATCTTTTTCGATTGCTTGTATTCCGGTTCAATTCATGTTTGAATGTGTTTCTGTGGTTCTATTGGATGATTCTGCTCGGTTTTTGAGTTTATGTTTTACGTCGATTGCGTGTTTATGGATTCTTCCTGTTGAAATTTCTTAGATGAAAGACGAGCAAATTGCTTGAATCTCTATTCATGTTTTCGTTGAATCTCTGGTAGCTCGTTCATTTATGTCGCTATTTGAGTCTGTTTGAGCTTAAATTTTTGTCAATAGCATCCCATTTGTCCGTGTACACAATCAGAATTTCAGAAATTTGCTTGTGAGAATTATAAGGAATTTGCTTAAGGGATTTTATCTTAAAGAATTTATATGGAATTTGCTTGTGAGATTTCTGTTGTAAATATGGAGTTTGGTTGAGACTTGTGATGCCGTCGAGTTGAAATTGCCGAGTCGAGTTTTTCCATGGCTCGTTACCTTCTGAGCTCAAAGCAAATTGTTTTTCTCAATCATATTGATGTTCGTTTCTTTCTTTGATTCCCAAATAATCTCTGTATTTTTTGATTACCAGTCTAGGATGACTTCAAATGATTTATAACAGTTTTCTTGCTTCATTTTGTTCGAGATTTGCTTGATACAAATATGAATTAAAATAGCTGCTATAGATGGGTACAAAATGTCTTCTACTATCTATTGTGTAGAGCTTCTTACATCTTATAAAGATATAGATTCTGCTGCGCATTTAGTGGATGATGAGAAATGGCATTGATTTGTGCCAAAGTTTTACAAACAAGATGAACCGGTTCCATGACTCTTTGCAGAATGACATTGATTGTTTATATTTGGTTGATTCAGTATATATTGACATTCTTCTCTTGTGAAATTCTTGGCTAAGTCTAGATTCTTTCATGGATTTGAAATTGTGTTATTCAACTTGACAACTTGTGAAGATAAGTTGCTCGCACTCGAAGCTTTAGATGCTGAAATTAAAGCTTATTTTGATTCTAACTTGGTTAATCAAGATGTTGAATTGTATTAGTTCATGATCAAAACTTACACGATTTGGTTCACATAAGGTTACTGTTAATTATTTACTTGTTGTTGATAGAGTTGTATTATTGTCACATTATAGATGCTTCTGATTAACTTGATGAAATTCAGATTCAAGCCTCTATTTTCGTTCTGTTTTCTTAATAACATGATGGGCTTAATAACAGTTGATTGTCCTGTTTAATCTGGCATGAATTGAAGTTTAAAGTTCAGCAGCAAGCTTTTAGTTAAAAGTTTAATCGTTGGATTGAAAGCTTTGCTGGATTACTATAGTAACTGAAACATCTTCTCAAGTTCTGTTGTTGAGCCCATACCTCATGAGAGTACTGAGAGCCTTTAAATTGATTGTGAAAAGAATTTTTCATTCAAAGGGAGGTAGTTCATTTGCATTTGAGAGGAAGTGTTAATTCAATTTCATTTTGCTCGGTTCAGCTGACTTGGTAATAAAAGCCGTTGGTTTTCAAATGAACATATTAGTCTTGTTACTATGCTGATTAACACATATATAGATTGTTTGTTTTCTACTGATTTTGTTTCTGGGTAATTATAGATTCAAGCGATACCAGGAGTGTTATGAATTCGATCGTGTCACCCCTGATGTTGAACTGTGAATTTGGCCTGATTTCGTACTGATTTCTGTTTTTTTAATTATTGCTGGTTTTTGGTGCGAAAAGATGCTGTGTTGGGAGATGAATTGCTGGTTCTTTTTGAAGTGTTTTGGAATAGTTTTAACTGTGTTCTTGGACAGATTCCCCAGCTACTTCGCAACTAGATATGATGCTACTTCGATTTTTTTTAGCGAATTTTCCATGGCCCTCGTAAAATTAAAACGTCATGATATATAATTGGGTTTTGAATTAGGTAGCGGGTTCAAGCTAAAAGGGTCTTGCCTTTTGTTTGAATTTGGACTTGAATTTGATGCCCAAATTTATAATTGTTAATTAACTAGGCCTTTAGAGAAAAATTGTGAATAGGAAAATATAGCCTATTTTAGGATTGACCTTTAATAATAAAAATGAGACGTGCCTCGCCAAATCAAATATATAATTGCGGGGACCTCATTAGTTATTTCATATAAAAAGTACTTAGAAATTTGGGACGGACCGTTTAGCAAATTTCACGGCCTTCCCAAAAGATATAACACGTCAGCTGCTTTAGGCGCGATTTTTAATAAATTATATTCCTAAATACGGGTGTGCATTTCATGTAACCCAAATCCAAATCCGAAAATGTTGAATAGGAATGTGTCGAGGATCCGGGTGTATTTCATGTGACGTGATCCGAAAATACGTTCTTAAACGATGTTCACTTTCTAAAAATAAAAATAATTCGACAAAAGCGGTAATTAATTCTAAAAAAAATGCACAAATAGGATAACATGTATTAAAATCAAATATTTTAGCCAAATATGACAGTTGAGCGACTGTGCTAGAACCACGAAATCCGGGAATGCCTAACACCTTCTCCCGGGTTAATAGAATTCCTTACTCAGGTTTCTGGTTTGCGACTGTTAAACAGAGTAAAACCCTTCCTCGATTCGGGATTCAAAACTGTGACTTGGGACACCATAAATCTCCCAAGTGGCGACTCTGATTTCTTAAATAAAAACGAATCCCGTTTCGACTGTCCTTAAAATGGAAAAACTCCTTTACTACTATATCTCTTCCCGGGGTGTAGTAGAAAGCCGATAAAGCTTTAAGAGGTAAAAAGGAGGTGTGACATCGAGCACCTACAAATAATTAATCATATCCTTACCATACCAATTCGTACTATCAAGCTACTCTATATATTTAAATTTCCTTCCAATTCATCATGATCTTGATATTCCCTCTTGCTGTAGCCCCACAAGGCCTCAATCCAAGCTTACCACATGAGACCTCAGCATAAAACCACACTGTCTAAGACCCATAGTCCGCTGAATACTCTCTCAAATATTCTCAGATACACCACATGCCATAATACTTTACTCTGAAGAACTTCCTGCGAATCTAAATCCGTTACCTTTACTTTCCTGATATTGATACATAGAATCCCATAATTAACATAAAACTACCACAAGTCTTGACCTCTTCCAATAAAAACACTGTCTCTAACCACATACATAACCTTAAGATACTTGATTGTTCCTTGTAGAATCTTGAACACATTAGAACCATTCTCGAAAGTCATTCACTCTTATTCAAACTGCAAAATACCTGACCTAATGAACAGAACCACCCGTGCCTCATTGGCACTCCGATATCGCAAAATGAAATCCTTATCCCAATACAACCAAGCAACTTCCTGCTCTATGTCCGGAGCATTCTTTACCAATAACACTCTAGACATTCCGTGATTCTCATACCCTATGAAGCATGATATAACCTTTGTAAAAAATTTCCTTTACTCTAGCCATAGCTAACTCATTCGCATGCGCCAAATTGGAACCAACGTAGCACCTAACCGTGCAATCAACTGCTCACAGCATGCTCCCCCACTTGGCTCGAAGCCATAGATCAAGATATGGTCAATAACTCATAACAATGTTACTCTATTGATGCCATAATACCATAGCGAGATTAAACTCAAATCATTTATAAGTTTGCAAAAACACAGATCATCTAGTACTATAAATCTTTTACAAATCTCGCATTCATCCCCGCAACAGTTGAACCCACTCTCTTAAGTGACTCGAAATTTCAAATTTCAACACGTACTTTTCAATTACACATGAGATCTTCTAACATACACATAGGGATCACACCACTTCAGATCACTCTGCAGGAGATAACCCACCTGCTTTACCTCAATATAACATTTCTGTATAGCTTCCACCGTCATAAACTGTTCGCATCACATAATCATCCTGAGTCTGAACTTATACCGCAACATAAAATTTACTTCACTCCCAACTAGGAGACACAAAAAGATTCTTCACGAGCCCATAACTCGGAGCTACACATCCAATCATAATGGAAATCATATACTTAATAGTTCATGTATCATCCCGCAGACCTTCCTCGTCACTTCCAAGCTATATAGATACATCCCGCAGTACCAGCATACTCATCACGTAGCTAACCAGCCGTCACTCCCACTAATATGGACAATACCGAACATATAAGTTCAATATACTTGATCACACAATCAGCACCTCGGTGCTCAAGCTATAGGCAAAGATACGACGTTAAGTCCTCCAGACTAGCCCAACATCACACTCTCAGAGATCACATCTCGCCCCTTGATTGGGGAATCACAAGCCATTAAGGCACATATGATACTAAGCGCTCATACGTGCATACAAACGCGTGGAAGGAATTTTAAGAGTTACATTTCAAGATAATCAAGGACGCACGATAATAATTCCAAGAATAAGAAGTTTTTCTAAAGGCTCTGCAGCCTCTCGAGGATAAATACAAATGTCTCCGTACCGATCCACGAGACTCTACTAAACCTGCTCATCACTTGTGAGACCTATGTAACCTAGGCTCCGATACCAACTTGTCACGATCCAAACCCCACACTGGTCGTGATGGCGCCCCTCGTGAAGATGAGTCCAGCCAGCTAAACCATCTAGTGTTTTCAAAAATAGATAAACATGAATAAACAGCTTAAATATGGCTTAGTAATATTAATTAACAAAAATTTAACCCAACACAGCCCTAATCGGGGTGTCACAAGTCACGATCATCTATCGGAATGTAAATCCACTACAAGGTCTACAATATACAAAATCAGAATAATGAATAAAAAAGAGGAAAATAGTGTTGCGAACGTTGGCAGTCACCTCCTTAACTCATATAAATCTGCCTCTGACCGGCCAAATCCCGCTATCGGGTGAATAGATACATGCATCTGCACACGAGGTGCAGGGAGTAAAGTGAGTACTCCAACTCAGTGAGTAATAAATTTAAATAACAACTAAGCGGTAAGAAATCACGTATGGCAAATCATCATGCTATATAGAAGCAGTGTAAACCCTTTTTAGAAAATAGTGAAGCTATGAAATCTTTAGAAAAATATCTTAACTCAGTTTAAGGCTCTTTTGAAATGTACTTTTTTAGCGGTTACGTAAACGAATGCAAAACAAATAGTGCAAATAAGCACAGAATTTCCGCCCCTTGGGTACAACACTCAATTATCAGATAATGCCAGAATATCAGGTAAATATTGCAAGAAGTAGCACAAACAACAGATAAAGACAAACAAATGAAATAAGGTAAATACATCAAAGAGAACCGGTACCGTTGCAGCGCGCAGCCCAATCCACATATCACTTCATTGTGCATCCCTATCCATTTATCGTCGACGTTGCTCATTGGGGGTGTGCAGACTCCGGTAGGGGCCTCTTGCGGCCCAAACGCAATATCAAGCCATCTCGTGGCATCAAATATAGGCCCTCGATCTCTTATCAAATCAGTATATCACTGCTGCGGTGTGCAGCCCGATCCAAAAGTATCCTCACAATACAGGCCCTCGGCCTTACTCAGTCAAAATTACACAAGCCACTAGGGCAACAGTAGAACATAATGCTCAACCCAAATATTGTTAGAGATATCATTTCAAGTGTTAAAGGAAAAATAAACTTGGTTGAGTCTTAAAAACAGTGGAAAATACATGACTGAATTCAAGTATAAAATCAAAACAATGAGGAAATATCAACAACAATCCCCGAAGGGTTCAAATAGCTAGCACGAAGCCCAAATATGGCAATCAGCCCAAATTATGATGATGACAAGTAAAATTCAGTAAAATACGCAGTAAGTTCATTTAATTGGAATGGACCGAGTAACAATCCCCAACGGTGCTCTACCCCACGCTCGCTATCCGGCGTGCAAGTCACCTCATTATAGCACTACGATGTGCAAATACGGGGTTTCAAACCCTCAGAATAATATTTACAATCATTACTCACCTCAAGCCGGCCAAAACTCTAGCTCGTTATGCCCTTGTCTCTCAAATTGGCCTCCTCGCACGTCGTATCTGACCAAAACCACAACGAATACGTCACAATATGCCAATGGAACAATACCCAATTGAAAACAATCAAAAAATATTTAAAATCTTGAAATTAGCAAAACATGATCCCCTGGCTCACTTCTCGAAATTCAGAAAAAAACTCATAGCAACGGGTTCCTAATCTCGCCCCGAGTCTATACATATAAAGAATATCAAAATCGGAGTCCAAATGACCCCACAAATCCCGATTTTTGCTCTCTTAAGTTTCAAGCACTAAACCACCAATTTATCCCATTAATTTCTTGAGTTTTCAGCCCTTATCCATGTATTTACACCATAAAAGCGTGTTTTAAGTCCAAGAATCCATACCTTATCGAAACCCCTTGAAATCCCTCTCCAAAATCGCCCATAATTCTCCAAGTCCGAGTCAAAAATGAGAAACCCTTCAAAAATTTGCGAAGATGAAATTAAATACCTCTGCCCAGACCTTTTCTGCTTCTGTGGTTAAATAACCGCTTCCGCAACACCGCTTCTACAGCAAAAGTTCCACTTCTGTGAAAATCACTAAGGCCCCCAGGAACCACTTGTGCGACTCAAATTCCGCATCAGCGGTACTGCTTATACGGTCAACCTCCCGCTTCTGTGGAAGTCCACTAAAAGTCCAAATCTCGCTTTTGCGGCCTCTCTTTCGCAAATGCGACCTCGCTTCTGTGGTCCAAATTTCGTAGAAGCGGAAATACCAGAAGCAACAACACTTTTCCCTTTTCACAAGTTCAACTTCCCGTTAACCATCCAAAATCACCCCGAGGCCCTCGGGACCTCATCCAAAAGCACCAACACCTCCCATAGCATCATGCGAATGTGTTCCAATCATTAAAACACCTCAAACAACACCAAACCATCAAATTACATCGGATTCAAGCCTAAGTTCTTATAAAACTGCCGAAACACGCATTCGATCAAAAACCCAACCAAACAACGTCCGAATGACCTGAGACTTTACACACACATCCCAAATCACTTAACGAAGCTACATCAACTCTCGAAATTCCATTCTGACCCTTATATCAAAATGTCACCTATCAACCGGAATTTGCCAAAATACTAACTTCGCCAATTCAAGCCTAATTCTATACCGTACCTCTAAAATCACTTCCGATCACACTCCTAACTCACAAATAATCTAATGAAGTTAATCGAATCACAAAAACTCCGATCCGAGCTCATATACAAATAAGTGAACTCTCGATCAAACCTTTCAAATTCAAAGCTTTCAACTAATATTGTTCTTTCAAATTCATTCCAAATCTTCCTGAAAATCAAAACCAACGATCTACATTAGTCATAATACATACAGGGCAAGTCATGCTTGAGAACTGGCGATCAGAGTGCAAAAGTTCAAAATGACCGGTCGAGTCGTTACACTTTATGACCTCTCTTCCACATAGGTATATTTACATCTACAACTTCAAGCTCTATTATAATACCCGCACTACTAGTGTATACACAATCCAGGTAGGAGCTTCATCCTGACTTATTATAAGGCAGGTACCCTGGCTTTATCGTAGAGCTATTATAGATTATGGTTGTTGTACTATCCCTCTTGTAACTCTGATATTAAGAGTGATCCTGCAATGCTCTCCATCATAATGCCTATAACTTTCTAGGCCCAATAATCAAACTCCCAATTTACTTAGTTGATATAATTTTTTAGTTTCCTCTTCCCTCTATTCAGCCTTTATGTCGGCTTAAGCTATCTTCCTATCTGTGGCTCATGGTATTACTTTAGCCTTTCATGGACGCTACAGAAGATCCATGATACAATCTTCTAACAATTCAATCCTTTGTCTATAACCTGGACTCAATTCTTTCTTTTAATTTAACCGGAATCTTTTACGGTTCTATGATTGTCAACATATATGATGCGTGGATAATACTTCAAACTCTTAAGTGTGTTCATAATGTAATTAACTCTGTATCATTAATCGAGTAATTCTTTTCCTTCCATCTCAGCTCTCTTGAAAGTAATTACTTTTCTCGGTCTTTCTTCTCCTTTTTTGCGTGCATACTTTGCTTATCTTAGTGCCTACGCATACTGGAATTCCATACAACTCATATGATATTGAATATTCCTTCTGATTTTTCTTTTCCTTCATTAGCCACGGTAGGTACCATTTTCTTATGGATTGAATATAACGTTATTGTGAGACTGTTGTCACATGACCATTTCCTCTTTAGGTCATTGTTCTTAGGTTAACGCCTTTTTCTTTATTTCCTCAGCTAGTTTTTTATTGTAGTACTTAAACACCCTCTTACTCTTGTAAAGATACAAGCTTATTATCTCGAATACTCTACGGAATTTTGATGTCCTTCCTCTTACCTCCATGCCCTTATGCTTGTAGGATTGCTTCTAAATTGATATTTTGACTGTCTTCCTAGTGGCATTCTCTTTTATTTCAGTAACATTCATATGGTACCTTTAACTACCCCAACTCCTATTTGAATGTTCCTTAAGGATCATGATGTCATATCTGTGAGACTTAATTCACTATATTGTGCTTTACTATGTTTATCTTACACGACCTGCTGACTCGTCTGTAACCTCCAGTTTAGCCATAACTAGGCCTACCTGATCAATTACTAACTACTCGTTGGATAATTCTCATATCAATATATCATGTAATCTTTCTTAGGTTATTTACTTTGTCTTAACTTACGTCTCACACTGGCTCCTTATTTATCAATAACAGCTCGGGAAGGAACCCTTACTTCCTCTCCTTGGCATCGTGCCAGCACAATATTCTGGAATCGTAGCATATTTGTAGGATTTGAATAAATGCAATCTCATCCCTTTCTCATTTTTATTGCATTCTTCGTTTACCATTCCTTAATTACTAGATCACTTAATTCTTACTTAGTGCCACATCATTCCATATTCTCCCTTTTTAGCGAAGTATTAAGAGTTGGAGCTATGACAATCAACCTATAGATGTTTTACCTCTTCATTTTTGGCATCTTTTCACATTATCGATGACCCTTACTCACTTTGCAATAATCGTTCTGTACAAAATATAACAAAATACCTTACTCGTGATCGTGACACATAGTGTAACTGACACATACAATATTGCTTGCTTCATTTTTGCTCATATTGCTTGCTTTAGGGAAGCGTCTTCCTAAATGACCATTCTCTCAATTTCTCATGAATCGTTTTATGTTGTCCATTCTGTTATTGTTGGAATTCAAATATGAAATTCTCACGATGCTGACTATTATCAAATCACTCAGTCTCTAATTCATATTTAGTTTATCTTGTTTACCAGCCCAAACTGATTTGTATTATTCAGGTGTCTAACGTTTCCTTCCGATAGTTGCGTTTGAGTCACAAACTTATTTCTCGAAGTGAGAATATGACTTTATGGCCTATACTCTTTTGTTGTCTCAAGGTCTATCACCTCTCATTTTTCCCTTCACTTGACTATAGTTTCTACAATACTATAATTTTTTTCTGATCTACCGTTGTCATCCATGTACCACATTTTACTCATAATGCTTCATTAACTCTCTTCTTATTTTCTTGCTAATATTTTCATCTATCACTTTATTCTAAAAACACGAACAAAATATTCTTTTTCTTTTAGCCCCTCTTGCTCCATTTGTTGGCTCCTTGAATTGCCTAATATTCTCTCTCTACCAAGGATGGGAGCCACACGAAGGTAATATTTATCCCTTCTAGGCTTCCATTTCTTATCCTTGTAGTACTCATATCAAGCTATACTATTTTAGGGTGCACCATCTAGATGTCTCATAAGGAGATCTCACTATCCTTTAGAAATTTGAACAAACTCTACCAATCCATCCACTATTTTGGGTTACTCTATCCCCAGCCGGTTACGGATAACCCGTCCTTCTCTTAAACTATGTTTGTTAGCTCTCATGGGTCATAACTGAGATCGATGTGGCCGACTGTACATACATCTGTCGCTATTGAAGTTAACTCAAAATGCTTATATCTCCCTTCCTGAATAATGATAATCTTTATTAACTGGGTACCTCGTACCTTCTTCATCTTACTTCTTTTAATTCTTGAAACGTATATTTATCTTTTGGATATCTCATTGTCTTTCACCATAAAGTTGGATAAATATTCTTGCCTTAAGGCTCCTTATCAAGAGGCTTACATGTCTTAGTACAGACATGATTTGTTGAATACCTCATATTTATCCATCATAAGCTCGATGCAAAAATCGAGTCCCTCTGACCCAACACTTCCACAATTGTATCTCTTACCAACAACCTTTCAGGATGTAGGCATTGTCGTATTATGAGTAAGACATAGTTTAGAAAATTGAGTTCTTACAACTGAGCTTTGCCACACGATCTAGAGTAAGAAGAAAGAGTGATAGTTCTAAATGCCATGTAGCCTTTTGCTTATAAGTGTGGTGCATAACACACCCATAAATAAGACTCTACAAGACACGACTTATAGACTCAATAGGACAGAACTCCTTTGATTCCACTTTTGTCACGACCCAAACCGATGGGCCACAACGGGCACTCAGTACCTTACTCAATCGAGCACCAACATAACATATCTTTCTTATTGTACTTTCATTGGCAAATGGGCCAAACGGGCCATCATGGGTTCTCTAATTAGACATAGGGGAATACTTAATATAGGATGACCCAACCTGATATAAAAAAAATTATACATGTGGCATACGGGTCTATAAGGACAACATGATCATTTGTAAACTCGAAACATAGGCTGGCAAGGCCACACAAGTATCCGTATGCATGACATATGTCTACAAGCCTCTAAGAGTATAAACTTATCATAAAGGTCGAGACATGGCCCAGCCATACCAAACAATATGCATCTAAATCATACTGACCAAACAAGCAACTCCGGAGCAAATGGAGCGCATGAACATCTTTCGCTAAGCTGATAGCCTACTTGGAGGACTCTTAAACTGTCTATCGGGACCTGCGGGAATGAAATACAGTATCCCCGGGCAAAAGGGACATCAATACGAATAATGTACCGAGTATATAAGGCACATAAATAAGTACATAAAAAGAATGTAAGAAATATAGAGTACATGACTAAACTTGTAAGTCTGGAAACTCTGTAAATCATGAAATACTTATAGTGTCATGCATATGCATATGAATATCATGTCGTGCATAAGTACATATTCATAATATCATCAAGCTTCTGAGGGCATCCCATTATATCATCTCAGTCACTGTGGGAAAAAATCATCAACGCATACCATCTTATCAGGTGGTGGTGCGTATATAACACCGTAAACTTTTTCCATATCACATACACATATATACACATATATATATGTGTATATAATGTCGTCTGGTCATGGGTCAATGTACATGTATAAATGAATGCAATGCATGAGAAGTACGTCAAAAAAATCTCTCAGAACTTCATAAAAGCATTATACCTCTGATTAATATCATGAAACAAACTTTATCAACTTACATATTTTTTGAGACCCATGAACAACGATACAATAATAAGACATATGGGATTTTATGAACATAGACATCTCTAATACTTCTATGAATAGATTTGTGTATGGAAATTGTGCATTTGCTCGTTTTATTTGTGTCGTAGAGATCATGCCAAAAAGAAAGAATGGATAGCCTTAACATACCTGAGTCGATTCTCTTGACAATCCCTCTAACACACGTCAATCGCAATAACACGTAGCGGCAAGATCGGAGTAGGAAAAATCTGTATGATATTCTTGAAAAAGATTGCACCGTACTCCATTATAATTGCAAAATCCCATTGCTAATATTTTGAATAATTTGCTGAGTCTTTCCTTTGAATTTTATCATAATATTGTGCGTGACTTTTGCTGAAGCTTTCATCCGTAAGCTTTTTTCAAGCTTCTGAAATTTTCTCTTAACTTACGCATAATCATCCTTATAGGAATTGGTTGGATTGTTATGGATTCTTTTTTTATATTCTAACTGTAGGCTTTGCAATAGGAAAGCATCATAAGATCACCCCCTTAAATATTTTAAGTCCAAAAACCAATCTTTTGGCTTTACACGTAGGAAGATATATAGTGTCTTGTATTTGACCTCTTAGTTTGCCACCTTTCAACCAAATGCATGAGTCACTTGATGTGAAGTTGGGGTTGCCGCATAATCCATTTTAATACCTATCCAATATATCCTTAATTAATTAATATCCTTAATTAATTAGGTAGTATTCTATTATCCAATAACTAATCAAGTACCCATATAATTAAGATTTATCTCAACTTACTTAAAATACTACTCACTTTTAATATATATTTTAAATCTTACTATCATGGTCATGTAGTACCTTGTATGACACTAATTCATAAATATCGAGTATTTTAGCTCGAGCCACATTTTATCCCAAATGTCAAACTTCGACAAAAATTTATTTTCATTAATTCGCTTATCCTCTCACCTTCACGAATCTACTCATCACCTGTTTCACATAGAATAATGCTTATAATATCTAAATAATCTTGTCCTTAAACTGTGGTCAATTATCTTAATAATTTCATGTATAATACTACAGGGTGTAATATCGTCGTAATATAATACTGCAGTGCATAACATGCGATTTCGTGGTTTTGATGTTGTTATGCATGATTGGAAGCCTCAAGTAGGTTTGTGTTATGTTATCAGACTTTTTAGAATGTTTGGACAAGGTACCGAGGGCTCGGGCGTGAGTCGGGTTGATTTTAGAGTATTTTTCTTTATATTTGCATTGTTGGTTTCTAGTGAGGTCTGGTGCACCAAATGTTCTTCGCGATCGCAAAGTAGGAGGAGCGATCGTGTAGAGGAAAATTTGGAGCTGGGCAGTTTCATAATCGGGTTCGCGATTGGATGACCGTGTTCGCGTAGCTTGGTTTTGGTAATACTACACGTTTGCATAGGAGAAGCCGCGTTCGCATAGAGCTGAGGTGAGAAGCTGGGAGCTGGAAGATTTTTCATTGTGTTCGCATAAAATGGGATGCGTTCGTGAAGGTTGGGCACCTGAGTGCTTCGCGTTCGCATTGTTAGTGTTACGAACGCGTAGAGCTTTTGGGTGGTAGTGGAACTTGTTCTCCGCGATCACGAAGGTTGTTCCACGCACGATGAGTATCCCTGGGAAGTGAAAATAAAGTACTCTATTTTGGAGGTTTAGGACATTTTAATATATTTAGAGCTATGGATCTCGAATTGAGACGATTCTTGAGGCAATTTTTGCTATGTGGATTAGAGTAAGTGTTATCTACTCGGTTTTGATTATATTTCATAAATCTATCCTAGTTTTTGGCACTTGGTTGACGAAGAGAAATTGGGGAGTTTTTTCTAAAATTTCATAAAATAAATTTTCGAGTTTTGAGCATCGAGTCGGATACGAATTTGAGTGAAACTAGTATGGTAGGAATCATAATTGAATGGATTGTTGGATTGTGAGTTTTGTTGGGTTCCAATGTACGGGCCCGGTTTGACTTTTTGGTTAACTTTGGCGATTTTGATTAAAGATTCTATATTTATCGATTGGGTTTGTTTCATTAGGCGTTATTTGATGTATTTGAGTTGCTTACGGCTAGTTTCGAGCCATTGAAAGGTTGATGTGTGCGACATGGCATTTATAGAGTATAGTTTGGCTTGGTCGGCACTGGATTCGGCTTGTTCGAGATAAGTAATATTTCTAAACTTGGTGCTAAAGATATGAACCCCTAAATCTATGTGGTATGTGTTTGGTGTTCAGGTGACTCACATCCTAGGTGACAGGCGTGTGTGTGTGTGCACTGTGTGAATTATGACTGGGATGATTCTGTGGTATCGTGTTGTTATCTATCTCGCTTTTATCCATGAAATACCGGCGTGTTAGAGTAGTTAAGTGATGATCCATGTTAGAAATCATATTTAGGCCATGTACTTATTCTGATGGGACCCACTGAAGTCATTTCTGCTGTTGAGTTATTTGCTTAAATTGCAATTACATGCTCAGTCGTATTTATGCATTTCCATATCAATCTTAATCTTTGTTATTATTTGTTGTCACATCATGTTATAATTGTTTCGGTTGATTGGCATGAGATTTGCAATCCCGACCAAGTGAGGATGATGGCATGATTGTGAGTAATGATTATGGAATCGAGTTGCACGTCACAGTAGGCCATATTGGCTTTATATATATTATTATATATGTATCGGGTTGCACGTCGTAGCATGCCTTATAGGCTTTATTATTATATGGATCGTTTTGCATGCCGCATCATGACTTATAGGATTTATTATGATGGAATAGGCCAGATTCACTTTATATTAGTGCTTAGGTAGTATCTGCCCCTCTAGAGTCTGGCATACCGGTAGTGAGCGCAGGTACTTACCGAGTGCGAGTGCCGAGTGCCTGTATCGAGTGATTGAGAGTGTTGAGTGATTGGGAGGTGCTGAATCACTTAGCATGAGCGCGTAATTTTATCATTGTGGTACATTATATTTGACATGCATACTTGGAACATAAGCATAGAGATACATTTCCTTATATTATACGGTATTGTGACATTCATGACTTCACATGCACATTGACATATAGGCATATGGAACAACCTCTCTATGTTGACGACTTTTCTTGAGCCGATGGTCTATTGAAAACAACCTCTCTACCTCGCCAGGTAGGGGTAAGGTCTGCATATACACTACCTCCCCAAGCCACATTTATGACATTGTATTAGGTATGTTATTGTATTGACATGTAGGCATAGAGATGTTCTTTCCTCATGCTATCTGAGATTGAAACATCTTATTTGTTGTTGAAAGTTTTTGGAAAAAATCATAGATTTCTTGGCTTACTCATATTTTGGAGATTTCGATGAAAGATTTGGGTTTTAATGTTATACTTGAAAAGCATGCCTATTTTCTATAACTGTGAACAAGTTGAGTGCCATATCCTTGAGTTATTTCTTGGAATACTTTTATTATATTGTTATGAGTTGTTGTTGGCTAATGGTATTGGATTCTTACCATTGTCCAAGCTCGTCACTGGTTTCAACCTAAGTTTTGGTTTGTTACTTATTTGGTCCATGGGATCGGTTGTACTCATACTACATCTCTACACCTTGCGTGCAGATTTTGGATGTTGATGTTGATGTGTACGGTGGGAGCTGGGGTTGAATATGTACCGCGTTCCGATCATAGTTGCATCTTGTTCTTGGTAGGTTTAGTATTATTAATCTATTCTTGTATATTTCAAACATATGATGTATTTATTTATGCCAGCTTTGCAAACTCTAAATCTTAGAAGCTCGCGATTTGTATTACCAGTCCTTGGGAATTAGTTGTATAAAAATTTATTTATTTCATCATTATTTTTTCAGTAATTCTCTTTGAATTGGACTGTTGTTAATTGGCTTACTTAGCGGGTTGAGTAAGATGTCATTACGATTAGTTAAATTTTAGATTGTGAGAGTTGTTCACAATACATAATAACTGGACTTGTATATAAATAGGAAAGGCATAGAGTCGAGACTTAAGTGTGTCAATTACATCATCACCACACATTTCTTATCAAGCCATTCAAGAATATAAGAAAATGTATGGCTAAGGATCATAATTCAGTGACATCAACCATATTCATGGTCAAGGAAAAATATGTAAAAAAAACCTGCAAGATAAAATTGCCAAGAATAAACTTCCAATTGACAGTATGAAGACTAATATCTGTTGTTGCATATGCACAAATTTTTTTCCGAAACCATTTTCCAACAACTACAATAACGGAATCATGCTAAGAAAAAAAATGATCTCCAAAAAGATCGGATAATAGAAGAAATTATGGAAAGAAGGGTGAGTGAAAATTTGATTTTGTACGTCTAAAATGTATGGTAAGGGATACGAATGTAGAAATGTAATGATTAAACTCCATAATATTCACAGTACGCATGTGAAAAGCAAGTAAAGAATGAAAGAATTTAATAATACTGAATATTAACATGATTGTGAAACGTAAAAAAATTCCATCACGAGGTGCATCTTTCTTAAATACAACTTGGTGCATCTAAATATCCCTAGACAGTGCAAATATATAGTTAAAAAAATCCCACATTGTGGACAAAATTTTGATAAAATAACAAAATAGATGCTAGAATATATGCAAAGATAAATATTTAAAGATGTGCGTCTTCAAGTACAACTTTGTGCATCTGAATTTTTCTGTGATAGAAAAAAGAAGCACCACATTTTGAACAAAACTTTAATAAAATACAAAATAAATGTCAAGACATATGCAAATTTAAAGACCAAGAGGAAAATGTTGTAACATGATAAAAGGCTTAATTTCTAGTTACCCTCTTTGCATTGTGTTCCACTCACATAAGGCATTCGATCGGTCAACTTTAAAGCAGACACGGATAATGCGGACCTAAAACAAATATTGAAAATAATATACTGAAAAATATTATGTTTCTCTGATCGGGAGAGAATGACTAACACACTTATATACCTTATTTTATCTTTTATTCACTTATTTTATTGTCTTATCATATCCTAGATAATTTGTTAACCGATGAAGTACTGGTTCAAATGATACCTATTACCAAAACAGAATATTGCCGAGACATGAAACCTGGTTCAAGGTTATAATTATACAATTAACCCCATGGACTGAAAACAACCATAAGCAACTGTTGTGGGTTTTGGTTCTCCTTTGTCTTTGAGTGCTACAAGGATGGAGAGTAAAAAAGAAGCCTCCAACATATTGGCACAAAGGCTATAAAATATTGCCTAGAAAAACGACTTAATCAACACATGCTAATAACATCTATCATGTCATATAATTTTTTTTGTTATTTATTTGAAAAGGACATAAAAATTTATAATATGTGTTTGATCCATTAACAAAAGTCTTTAGTGCATTCATTTGAAAACAAATTAGTGTGGTTACATTTTTTAGCGTTACTTCTATGATGGTCCGAAATAGAAAAACCAAAATGATTATTCATTATCATGTTAGTGGTCCAACAAATATAAAAGTTGGATCGAAAATTGGATATATTATTTTTTTATCCTTAATTTCCTTCAACAATATTGGTCATCTTGAAGAAAATGGTTATATATAATTAATGCTAATTTTTCCTTTTTATCAATTGACATTCTGAAAAATATCCATGCGGAATAAAAAAGATCCTAAAATACCACAAATTAGAAATTAATAATGGCAGCAAGCAATCAAAAAGCATATCACTCATTGCATATGTAACGACCCGACTGGTTATTTTGCTTTTTAGAACCCCGTTCTCCTATATAAGATCTCATATACTTGATTTCACTGATTTATGACTTGTGGGAATGGTTGGTTTGAGATTTGAAAGAGTTTGGGTTGAAATGAACACTTGGTTCCTTAAGATTGGCTTAAAAGGTCAAGTTTGACTTTGGTCAACATTTCGGGTAAATCACCTCGGAATCAGGAATTAAAGATTCCAATAGGTTTGTAAGATGATTTCGGATTTGGGCATATGTCTGGCTCAGGTTTTGGATGAACCGGAAGCATATTGGTACCTAATAGTGAAAGTTAATTCGTTAAGGATGTTGAAGTTCTTAAATATTTGGTTTGGAATGGTTTTTTGTGTTATCGAGGTACGAACGGAGTTTCGAGACCGGGAATAGTTTTCTATTTTCATTTAAGACTTGCACGCAAAACTTGGTGATTATCCGAGTAGTGTAAGTGTGTTCCGTCATATTGCAAGTAAATTGAAGAACTTGAAGTTCATAAGTTTGATTCAATTGGGTTTAGGGGATAATTATTAGATTTGGCATTATTTTGAGCGTTCCGAGGGTTCGAGCGAGTCCGTTTTATGATTTCAAACTTGTCGATATGTTCGGGCGGGTCCCGGGGAACTCGAGCGTTAATCGGACGAGGCTCGAGTGAAGTTCGAAAATTTTGAAAGGAGCTGAAGCTCCAGTTATCTGTCATAACTGCACCTGCGGTTGGTGAGCCGCAATTGCGATACTGCAAGAGTGATAGATCCCTCATAGGTGCGGCCAAGGGGGGAAGAGCCCAGGAAACGCAGATGCAGCCCCCTTTCCGCAGAAGCAGACCCATAGAAACGGACCTCAGACCGCAGAAGTGGTCCCAGCCAGCCCCGCCCAGCTCTGCAGATGCGGACGTTCCCTCACAGAAGCGAGATCGCAAATATGATCCCTAACTGCAGGTGTGGAAATCGCCGAAGCCAGTGCCTTCATTTAATACGAGAATGTGTCATTTCTCACACATTTCCTCCATTAGTAGGGTGATTTTGGGAGCTTCCAAAGAGGAAATTTTCACCTAACATCTTGAGGTAAGTTATTTATACTTATTAAGAGTTTAATACTTGATTTTTGGGTAGGTTAACACACAAAGATTAGTGAAAATCATGGGATTAGAGTAAAATCTAGGGTTTTAATAAAAATAAGATTTAACCATAAAATTTGTTATGGAATAAAGTAGAAATCATATATGCTTAATCCTTAGGTTATAGAAAACGACTTTCTTAAAAACAAAATTCGAAATCCGGGCATGTGGGCCCAGGGAGGGATTTAGGAAACTTGTTTTTAGTGTTGGGAAATTACTTTGTAGTTAGAATGCAAACACGTGAGCTTGTATTGACTAGTTCCTACATCGCTTAATTAGTTTTGGATCGTTCGGATCAAAATTGAGGGTTTGAGCACGTTCTTGATATTGGATGTACGCTTTGGAGCGAGGTGAGTTTCCTTTCTAACCTTGTAAGAGGAAATTTTTCCCCATAGGTGAAATAATTGAATAATTTTCCATTAAATACGGGGGCTACGTACACACTAGGTGACGAAAGTTCGTGCGTGACCACTATTATGCTTAAGTCCAGGTAGTCTAGGACCAAAAAGTATGCTTTATGTGCTATTCTTGTAACTTTATGGTCAATTTAGATTGCTTAAATCTTGTCGAATGTGGTTAATGAATTTATAAAGAGGAACATAATTTTCTTGACCTTTTAAAGAGAAGTTAACATTTCTTTGAGTAATTTCTTGCTTGAGATATTCCTATGTGACTGTTTGTTGTGTTTAATTATATTTGACTGCATCGCATATATGATTCGCAAGCGGGGTAATAGATGCATCTATGGTTCGCGCCGTTCAACCTTCCGGTAGTGCACACTTTATTTTTATGTTGGATCGGTCCGTACAACCTACGCACTATTTGCACATGCTTCTTGATCGGTATTTTCTATTATTTAAACTGTGTTAAATGCCCTGAAATGTAAATGGCTATCTGTGATATTATCTAGGAAAGAACCTATCACTTCCTAAAATAAATTGTTATTTGTAACGACCTGACCGATCGTTTTGAGCCTAGGGCGTCGTTCAGCGGCCTGAGGCCATGAGCAGCTTCATTTCAGGTATTGTGACTTGTTCGCATGGTCGGAATTTAAATTCAGGAAGATCAGAGTTAAATTTAAATAAAAATTCTCATTTGAGAAGCTTAAAGTTTAAAGAATGAACTAGGATTGGATTTTTTGAGTAAACGACCTCAGAATCGGGATCTGAAGTTTCTAGAAGGTTTGTATGATGATATCGGACTTGGGCGTATGCCCGGTTCGGGTTTTGGATATCCCGGGAGCGTTTTGGCACTTATTGTGGAAGTTAGCATTTTGGAAGAAATTTCTTAAGTTTGGCTTGGAGTGCATTTCAGTGTTATCGATATCCCTTTGGAATTTCGAGACTAGGAGTAGCTCCGTATGGTGATTCTAGAGTTGGGAGCGTGATCGAAAGTGAATTCGGAGGTCCGTAGGTCATTTTGAAGCCATTTGGCTAAAGATAGAAAATTGAAGGTTTTGAGAAGTTTGACCGGAAGGGGACTTTTTGATATTGGGGTCGGAATCCGATTCCGGATGTTGGAGTAGGTTCATAATGTCAAATATGACCTGCGGGCAAAATTTAAGGTCAATCGGACATGATTTGATAGGTTTAAACATCGGAAGTAGAAGTTGGAAAGTTCAAAGTTCATAAAACTTGAATTAGAGGTCGATTGATGATTTTAGCGTTGTTTGATGTGATTTGAGGCCCCGAGCAGGTCCGTAATGAGTTTTAGAATTGGTTGGTATCATTGGTTGGGGTCCCGGGGGCCTCGGGTGGATTTCGGGTGGTTAACGGATCGAAACTTGGAATTTAAGAAGAACTGAAGCAGCTGGCATCTGGTATTTCCGCTTCTGCGGAAATGGGACCGCAGAAGAGGCCCCGCAGAAGCAAGAAGGAAGCCGCAGAAGCGGTTGAGTGTAAGGGCAGCCAGGACCGCAGAAGCAGCCCTTGATCCGCTGATGCGGAACCGCAGAAACGGTTGGTTTATCGCAGAAGCGAAAATGGGCTGAAGCCCAAGGACCGCAGAAGCGGAATATTTTCCGAAAAGCGGGACCGCGGAAGCGGGATTGTTTCCGTAGAAGCAAAAATTGCTGGAGCAGTAAGGTTGATTTAAATCGTGGGTTGAGTTCATTTCTCCCATTTCTTCATGACTTGGGCGATTTTTGGGGAGTTTCAAGAGAGGAATTTTGTCGTCAATATTAAGGTAAGTTATCCCCATCACTTTTGAGTTAAATACATTAATTATGTATGAATTTTAGTATAAAAATGGGTAGAAAATTGAGGGTTAGAGGAAGACCAAGGAAATTAGTGTTCTTGGACTTTGACCATGATTTTTAGTAGGAAACTAAGAGAAAATCATATATTTGAGTTCGTGAGGTTATGGGTAACCTTTATCTTCGAAAAATTTCGGAATTCGGGCACGTGGGCCAGAGGGTATTTTTGTCATTTCACTAAGCGGAGTTGGAAATTTGTATAATTTGAATTGTTAATAAGTATTTGAGCATGTTCTCATTAGTTTGTCGTTAATTGGTTAGTTTTGGAGCATTGTGCGTTGGTGCAAGTCTTCGGAAGAATGTAGAAATGCCGGCTATGAGTCTTCGGAGTGATGTGAGTCTCCTTTCTAATCTTGTGAGGGGAAATATACCCCTAGGTAAAATAATTGATTATGTGCTCCTATATGTGGGGGCTATGTACGCACGAGGTGACGAGAGTCCGTGCGTAGCTACTATTATGCTATTGTCCGGGTAGTTAGGACCTATCAGCATGTTATACTTGGATTAATTATGAATCCATTGATGACATGAATTGTTTAAATCACCTTTGATTAGTAAACGAATTTAAAAAGAGATTAAACATCATTTCCTGAATTGTTAATTAGAGAATTGGTTTTATTTGGATAATTATTTCCCAATAAAATTCTAGTTCGCTATTTGAGCATGTATATTATATGTACCTGCATCACATGGATGATTCGCGAGCAGGGTGATTGTGTATCTTATGTGTACCTGCGTCGCATGGATGATTCGCGAGCAGGGTGATTGTTTATTTTATGTTGACCGCGTCGCATGGATGATTCACGAGCGGGGTAATAGATGCATCTATGGTTCATGTCGTTCGACCCTAGGCAGTGCATAGTTTACATTTCTGTTGGATCAGGTTATCGCTTCGATGTTATTTGTGCATGTTATTTGTCGCTTGAGAATTGTAAATGTGGATTTAGCCCTTCGTGGCTTGATATAAATTGATGAGATAACAAAGAATAAACCTTCGAAGCCCTTGCTTAATTGTTGAAGGTGTTTACCTGTTTTCTGGCTTCGCGAATTTGAACTACTTTATAAATCCATAATTTTCCTCGCATTTCTAGAATATTGTTAATTGAACTATAGTGAGTGTCGGAGTTGGCCATATCGTCTCTACCCCTTCAAGATTTGGCGGGATACTTACTGAGTACACGTTGATTACGTACTCATACTACACTTCTGTGCATTTTCGTTGCACAGACATATTTACCTCTAGCAGCTTACTGGGCGTAGCAGCATGGATGACTCTGGGATTAGGTGAGCTGTATTGTTCGAGACGACCCAAAGCTAGTATAGTTCCCTTCAGCATTTTCATTATTTGTTCCTTGTCCACTGTATTTCGGACAGAGGTTGTATTTTATTTTCCTTATCGATAGTTGCTCATGCACTTGTGACACCGGGTTCTGGGGATGTAATTGGATTTATTAGGAAATCTTAAAAGTTGTTTAAATATTTCATTATTTAATTCGAAGGACTATATTGAGTCTTGTTTAAATTGTATGAAAGAAATGTTTCCAAAATTGTTATAACAAGGATTTAATTAAGTATTCTAGTTGGCTTGCCTGACATCGGTGTCCGGTGCCACCATGACCCATAGTGGATTTTTTGTTGCGACAATATGGTATCAGAGCACTAGGTTCCCATCGGACTCACGAGTCATGAGCAAGTCTAGTGGAGTCTCGCGGATCGGTACGGAGACGTCTATACTTATCCTCGGGAGGCTACAGGGCTGTTAGGAGTACTTCCCTTCTTGATTTCCTTATCATGTGGTTCAATTCCTTTGAGGCTTACGCCTTTGATTTCTTCCTATTCAATCTTACGTGAGTGCTTATTATAAATCAAAAATTGAAGGATTGTAATGGCACTAAAAATTTGGTGCGGGATGATTCTCACGGTATAGTTGATTGGACTTTTATAGTCGCATTATGGAGGGGTATTCTATTGTTTTAGCTCAGTAACAGAACTTCTAAGAGCCTTGAGGTTAGGCACAGGTTGCCATGATGCTTATGAACAATTATTCCGCAGCTTTGTTGTGATGTTGGGATGTTCGCCCACGTGTCGGGGCAGTGAATGAATTGAAGGGAGGTTTACTCAGCGTGTAATCAAGGGATTCCGTATTTTATTCCCGGCAGGGGAAAGGAAGTCGGACTACGAATGTTCAGATGTGGACTGGTGGAAGTAATGAGACCTGGTATTTGCAAGCGTGGTGGAGTTCTCCACTACATTGGGGTGTTGTTGTCCTAATTGGATGTACTAAGTTTGTCGATGTTATAATCTACAACAAATTGCCTTTATGGCAGGATATTGTGAAATAGTATTGGAGTTACGACTGTCAAATATCGCATGGTGCAGTGGTTTAGGATTGAATTAGTATTTCAAATGTTGACAGTTTGAGAAAGACGACCTTCGAAAAAGTTTAAAGTCAGTAACAAATTGTGGATTCAAGTTCGAGGAAGATACATTTTATTAAGGCAACAACTGAGCAGCAAAAGATGAGAAAACATGTGGGAAGTGTCTGGCGGAGTTTGGAACTTCTAAAGGGCCTGGTATAAGAAGAATAGGTCGAGCAACTGATTAAAGGAGAGAGTTTTCCCAAAGTGGGAGAGTGGCGGAGCTGTATAGGGCCTAGTAGTAGGATGACTACGCACCTAAAGATAGTTTGGAAGGACCTGGGATTTTAGCGACGGGCAATAGAAGTCTGTAGATTTAAATTCGAAGCGTGGGGTGGTTATGCGCCAGGAGATTTGGTGTGACGAAAAGGAGCTGCTAGAAATGAAGAAGGACGCAGCATAACTCTGAATTAGGAAAGGTGTTGCCGCACATCTAATTAATGTCCACGAGTAGTGAACGGGCTGGAGCAGCTAGAGCGTGAGCTTGGACTCCGGATTTGGTTTTGATGTCATAGTGATTGCATCCCGTGCAGCAGCATTTGGAAGGTGTTGGGAAGTGATTTTCGCAGGCGGGTTATTTCCAGTGAGCGAATTAGCGGTCGCGTGGTTGCTGAAGCTCCTGCAAAGAATTATATTGGTTATCTAACAAAGAGATCGGTCGTCCAAATGTGGATGATGATTCAGAATATGAAAGATGGGGAATTACAGAAAGATCCCGAGAATTTGCGGTGGATGATTGCGCAAGGTTATGTCAATAAGAGATAAAGGAGTCTGGTGAGTCCCAGAGTTTTGTAATAGTGGCTTCAAGCTAAGTGGAAGAGTCCCACCGCCTAAGATTGGGTAGCATGGTTAGCTACTTGCGAGGTTTCCAGTTATTAATACCTTGATGGGTTATCTGAGCTACGGATAAGGACCATAAGGGGTGAATTGAGTAGATGAATTATGGAATGCATGCTATGGCTGGCCTTGTTGGCTCATGTTCGAACTTGGGAAAAGATTCAAGATTTATGCCTTGTATAGATTCAAGTTTCAGAGGAAGTGATTTTGCCGGTGTTTCGTCGAGAGGGTATTCGTGTGTCATAAGATTTATGGAGTGGATTAAATTCGGGACCAAGTCAGAGTGGGTGGCTCTCAGTAATGGTCCTAGTGAATTCAAAAGGTAAAGTGTGGTGCCTAATAATGTCGAGCCTATAAGTACAATTAAGAATCAAGCTTTGTAGCAGTTTATGAGAAGAGGCACATAATGTTCTGGGATGTTTTGCTTGTGGTGTAGCATTTGGTTGTTACGAAATAGTTCGTGGGAATTGAAATAGCCTGGTCTCGTGATTCAAGGTCACTCGGGTGAGTGTAGTTGGAGTATGTTATGTGTTGAACGGAGTTAGTATTACTTCTAAGGCAAGCAAGGATAAACTAGAAGAAGGCAGAATGATTAAGAATAGTTGAATTGGCATATTGGGGCCAGCGATCAGTTTATTCAGCGTGATCAAGTTATGTGTACGATTTGTGGCGGTACATGTGAGGCTTGTCAGCCACCGTAATTGATGTTATTCAGAAGCATTCATCTGTTATGGCTTGTTAAGTGGAAGCGGATTCCGGAAGGGCTATGGTAGCTTGGACTACTACTTGTAGATTTGCATATTCTATGGTTATGGGAATTTACCTGTGTGTTGCTATGATTCTCCTGAAATGAGTTAAGTGAAAAGTTCGTATATGATGAAGATATTAATGATTTTGGAGTTACAATGAAAATCGTGTTCTATCATATGTCGGCACGTTGGGTGCAGTGAGTAGCATGGAAATACGAAGTGATGATCAAGGTTGCAGTTTAGTGTTGACAAGGATGTCACGGGCTCGGATGAGCAAGGAAAGGGTTGAATGGTTAGAGTAAATTGGTATTTTCCTCAGCGTCACCTGAGATCGATGTGTTGTGGAAGAGGTTTTGCATCCTGGTTAAAGATTCTGGATCGCTTTTCAGCGTTAGTGCGTCTGATGGTTTAGATGTGCGAACCCATTATTTATTTCAGAAGATTGTGGGAGCGTGTCCCACGGGAAGATTGTATAAGTGTGACTTGTAGTCACTTGATTTGCTAAATATTTAAACCAAGTAGGAGGATTGTGGTAATATCATTAATTTGAGAATTTATGCATAGAGGGCACTTTGTATATTGGGTTATGAACTGAGGAGGTTGCTCCGGTCATGATGGTTGTTTTTATGTGTTATGAGGAAAGGGGGTTACTATGGACCTTTGAAAGGTTATTAGCCAAGTTGGTGCAATTAGAAATCGGCTTGAGATCGGTGGATTGATTTATTTGTGAACAGGGCTTTATATCAGGCCAGTTGTGTTTGTTTCAACGAGCGTTCCCTACGGAGGAACATTCGAGGTGTTATTTTGTCATCAGCTATTCCAGGTAATGATGTATTGCGCTGTATGAGTTGTGAGACGACTTAGTAAATTCTTATGTGTTGAGGTTGCACGTTGCGATGACGTATTATGAGCAAGATGGCTGTTGAGATTCAGATTGTATACCGCACCTTAGTTGTGCTTGAGTTTTGTAGATTATCGTGCTATATGTCCACTCATGGATGGCATTATGCACGTAGCATGCTTGTGACCTAGATTCGGTACTTTATTGCAATGAGCAAATTAGCTCGATGCGCATCTCCTTATGTGAGTTCTACGTGTGGATCGGGTGGCATGCCGCCATGGTTATATTGTGAGGATCGGGTGGCACGCCGCCATGGTTATATTGTGAGGATCGGGTGGCACACCGCCATGGTTATATTGTGAGGATCGGATGGCACGCCGCCATGGTTATGCTGTGTGGATCGGGTTGCACGCCGCAATAGTGTGATGTGAGTGTAGTTTTCTGTATACTATTTTTATATGTTCTGCTTCCTATTTTCTAAGGAAAGTCCGTAGTAGTGCGGAAGTTAGGTACTTCCTTCCAGAGTTCGTTTTCCTTTCGTATCGCGTTCGAATTTGGTAGTCTATTGGCACATTGTGGCATCATATGAGATTCTAACAATTTTTGGAGTGGCTTATTGCCTGAGCAGTTGTATCGAATGAGATGAGGTCTCTTGATCTAGGATTCTGTGCAATCCAGCTGTATGATGTATGCTATGGAGATAAGACCATTATTGGGTTCAGAATGAGGTGAAGGTTTTGTCAGGAGTACAGATCTAATGTTTTGTTGACTCGGCAGTCGATTATGAATGTTGGTATATCTCTTCCGCCCCGGCGGTATGGTAAAGGATAGAGTAAGACTTGTATATATCATGGGGTGCAATGGGAACATCATATTAGTAGGATTTTGACCAAGTTGATCAAAAAAAGGCTATTCTGGTCCTGTGGACTAGGCGTTGCAAAGTAAGAATCCAGAAAAGTTATGCAGTCATGTTTGAGTACAACGTGTAGTGATTGATATGGTGGTCGTGTGTTGGGAACGGGCCTGGCATAGGATTCCGGATGTTGGAATCGGCCTCTAAGGATTATTTGCTTGAATAAAAGGGAATATCTTCAGAATTTATCGAGCTAATGTCCCCAGCTAAGTTGTGGTAGCACTGGAAGGTGCATGAGGTGCTAAACAGTGATTTCAGACTACTTCCGTATAGTCTCAGCACGTTCGAGGATGAACGTATGTTTAAGTGGGAGAGAATATAATGACCCGACCGATCGTTTTGAACCCTAGCGCGTCGTTCAGCGGTCTGAAGCCATGAGCAGCTTCATTTCAGGTATTGTGACATGTTCGCATGGTCGAAATTTAAATTCAGGAAGATCGAAGTTAAATTTAAATGAAAATTCTCATTTGAGAAGCTTAAAGTTGAAAGAATGAACTAGGATTGGATTTTTGAGTAAACGACCTCAAAATCGGGATCTGAAGGTTCCAGCAGGTTCGTATGATGATATTGGACTTGGACGCATGCCCGGTTCGAGTTTTGGATAACCCGGGAGCATTTTGGCGCCTATTGTGGAAGTTAGCACTTTGGAAGAAATTTCTTAAGTATGGCTTGGAGTGCATTTCAGTGTTATCGATGTCCGTTTGGAATTTCAAGACTGGGAGTAGCTCCATATGGTGATTCTGGAGTTGGGAGCACGATCGGAAGTGAATTCGGAGGTCCGTTGGTCATTTTGAAGCCATTTGGCTAAAGATAGAAAATTGAAGGTTTTGAGAAGTCTGACCGGAAGGGGACTTTTTTATATCGGGGTCGAATTCCGATTCCGAAAGTTGGAGTAGGTTCATAATGTCAAATATGACTTGTGTGCAAAATTTGAGGTCAATCGGACATGATTTGATAGGTTTAAACATTGGAAGTAGAAGTTGGAAAGTTCAAAGTTCATAAAGCTTGAATTGGAGTTCGATTGATGATTTTAGCATTGTTTGATGTGATTTGAGGCCCCGAGCAGGTCCGTAATGTGTTCTGGATATGGTTGGAATGATTGGTTGGGGTCTCGGGGGCCTCGGGTGGATTTTAGGTGGTTAACAGATCAAAACTTGGAATTTAAGAAGAACTGAAGCAGCTGGTATCTGGTATTTCCGCTTCTGCGGATATGGGACCGTAGAAGCGGCCCCGCAGAAGCAAGGAGGAAGCCGCAGAAGCGGTTGAGTGTGAGTGCAGCCATGACCGCAAAAGCGGCCCTTGTCCGCTGATGCGGAACAGCAGAAGCGGTTGGCTTATCGCAGCAGCAAAAATGGGCTGAAGCCCAGGGACCGTAGAAGCGGAATATTTTCCGCAAAAGCGGGACCGTGGAAGCAGGATTGTTTCCGCAAAAGCGAAAATTGCTGGAGCAGTAAGATTGATTTAAATCGTGGGTTGAGTTTATTTCTCCCATTTCTTCATGGCTTGTGCGATTTTTGGGGCGCTTCAAGAGAGGAATTTTGTCATCAATATTAAGGTAAGTTGTACCCATCACTTTTGAGTTAAATACAGTAATTATGTATGGATTTTAGTATGAAAATGGGTAGAAAATTGAGGGTTAGAGGAAGACCTAGGAAACTAGTGTTCTTGGATTTTGCCCATGATTTTGAGTAGGAAACTAAGAGAAAATCATATATTTGAGTTCGTGAGGTCATGAGTAACCTTTATCTTCGAGAAATTTCGGAATCCGGGCACGTGGGCCCGAGGGCATTTTTGTCTTTTCACTAAGCGAAGTTGGGAATTTGTATAATTTGAATTGTTAACAAGTATTTGAGCATGTTCTCATTAGTTTGTCGTTAATTGGCTAGTTTTGGAGCATTGTGCGTTGGTGCAAGTCTTCGGAAGAATGTAGAAATGCCAGTTATGAGTCTTCAGAGCGAGGTGAGTCTCCTTTCTAATCTTGTGAGGGGGAATTTACCCCATAGGTGAAATAATAGATTTTGTGCTCCTATATGCGAGGGCTACGTACGCAAGAGGTAACGAGAGTCCGTGCGTAGCTACTATTATGCTATTGTCCGGGTAGTTAGGACCTATCAGCATGTTATACTTGGATTAATTATGAACCCATTGATGACTTGAATTGTTTAAATCACGTTTTACTAGTAAACGAATTTAAAAAGAGATTAAACATCATTTCCTAAATTGTTATGCATAGAATTGGTTTTATTTGTATAATTATTCCCCGATAAAATTCTAACTGGCTATTTGAGCATGTATATTATGTGTACCTGTGTCGCATGGATTATTTGCGAGCAGGGTGATTGTGCATCTTATGTGTAGCTGCGTCGCATGGATGATTCGCGAGCAAGGTGATTGTTTATTTTATGTTTACCGCGACGCATGGATGATTCACGAGCGGGGTAATAGATGCATCTATAGTTCATGTCGTTCGACCCTAGGCTGTGCATAGTTTACATTTATGTTGGATCGGGCTGTCGCCTCGGTGTGACTTGCGCATGTTATTTGTCTCTTGAGAATTGTAAGTGTGGATTTGGCCCTTCGTGGCTTGATATAAATTGATGAGATAATAAAGAATAAACCTTGGAAGCCCTTGCTTAATTGTTGAAGGTGTTTACCTGTTTTCTGGCTTCGCGAATTTGAACTACTTTATAAATCATGGTTTTCCTCGCATTTCTAGAATATCTTTAATTGACCTCTAGTGAGTGTCGGAGTTGGCCATCTCGCCTCTACCCCTTCGAGATTAGGCGGGATACTCACTAAGTGCACGTTGATTACGTACTCATACTACACTTTTGTGCATTTTTGTTACACATGCATATTTACCTCTAGCAACTTACTAGCATGGATGACTTTGGGACTAGGTGAGCTGCATTGTTCGGGACGACCAGCAGTTAGCATAGTTCCCTTCAGCATTTTTATTATTTGTTCCCTGTCCACTGTATTTCGGACAGAGGTTGTTTTTAATTTTCCATATCGATAGTTGCTCATGCACTTGTGACACCGGGTTCTGGGGATGTAATCGGATTAATTCGTAAATCTTAAAAGTTGTTTAAATAAATTATTATTTAATTCGGAGGAATATACTGAGTCTTGTTTAAATTGTATAAAAGAAATATTTCCAAAATTGTTATAACGAGGATTTAATTAAGTATTCTAGTTGGCTTGCCTGACGTCGGTGTCCGGCTCCACCACGACCCTTAGTGTATTTTGGGTCGTGTCATTATTTATTTGTAACATTCATGCTTAGCATAACACTTTCTTATATCATTTGACCCTAGTAAGTGTCAAGTCGACCTCTCGTCATTACTTCTTCGAGATTAGACGGGATACTTACTAGGTACATATTGTTTATTTACTCATACTATGCTTCTGTACGTAATTGTACAGGATCTGAGGCAGGTACATCTAGTGCGCATTATTGATAGTAGGCTGAGATTTCCACAGTGAGCTGCTCTCTTCCTAGGTTGTTCAGCAGCATGATGGAGTCTCTATTTGTTTTTGACTGTCTATTTTATTTCAGACAGTAGGATAGATTTATTATTTTGTATAAGAAAAATACATAAGTTACCCCTTAATCTATGGACTAAATCCCTATTACACACTTTTTGAGCACAAAAATCATCTTACACACTCAACCTTTACAGAATGTGTATAATACACACCTATTTTGTTACATGGCTAGCGCGTGCTTAACAAGAAAAACCGAGCACGTAAAATTTATAAAGATCTTTTGAAATCTATATTTTTGTGCCACTTGACAAATAATAGTAGTAATATTTTCCTTATTTCCATTTTTATCAAATTCAAAAATCTGCCAAGCTACTCGGTCTTCCCCAACCTACCAGGACAACCCCCCCTCCGGTCTTCCCCAAACCCCCATCCTGTTTAGTTCTTACTCTGCAATTTACAAAACCCACTAAAACTTTTTGTGCTTCATTTACTTTAAATTGCCCTTCCAAACTTTTTGTGCTTCATTTTCAATCATTAAAACCCATATAAACATCTAATCTTTATATAATAATTTTTTGTATTTCATGAGAACGATTGAAATTATAAAATCCCCAACTCAATTTCGCCATATAAAGAAAGTTTTAAGATTTTATTCGCACTGAAGTTGTTTAATTTATGAAAACAAAAATCTGACTTTTATTTGCTTTGTTTGATTGTGTTATGAGATCTGAAAATGGAGAAAGAAAATGCGGAATAGAGGAGTTACAATTTTAGTTTCATCTCTTCCATTCTTGGTCTTGGGTTTGTTATACTGAATTTGCATGAAGGTTAAGAAGAGACGATAATGACTTTTTTCTGGTGGTGTCAACGGTAGCGGAAGGCAAAAGAAGATGGAGATGTTAGAGGATTCTTTAAATTGGGGGCATAAGAGTAATTTTAAATATCTTCTTTTTAAATAAATAATAATGACACATGTCATGATCTTATTGGTGAGTGACATTACACATATTTTTCTAAAATGGTCAAGAAAACAGAGATGAGTATTAGACACACTCTCAAAAGGTTGAGTGTGTAAGATAATTTTTTGCACAGAAAGTGTGTAATAGGGATTTGGTGCATAGTTTAGGGGGTAACTTATGTATTTTACCTTTTGTATATTTTATTAGATGCCCATATACTTGTGACACTAAGTCTTGGCACACACATTGATAGACTATTCTTTTAGGTTGTATAATTATTATTTTACATTGCTAATTATCACTTGTTTCAATTTCAAATTAAGAAAATGCTAGAAATGTTTTGGTAAAGTAATACGACAACTCACTAATATTTTAGGGTTGGCTTGCCTGACAACGGTGTTGGGCGCCATCACGACCTGTAATGTAATTGGATCGTGACAATATGGTATCAAAGCACTAGGTTCACGTAGGTCTCACAAGTCATGGGCAAACTTAATAGATTCTTATGGATCAGTACAGATATGTCTGTATTTATCTTCGACAGGCTATAGGGTGTTAGGAAACTACTCTTTTTTCATTTCCTATCGTGCAGTGGTTGGTATACTAAATTTTCCTCTTCTATTCTTTCACAGATGGTGAGGACGCGCACGGCAGATGTTCCAGACCGGGGAGGAGCTGCTCCACCCATTGCTAGAGGCCGAGGGCTGGCACCAGCCAGAGGTAGGGGACCAGGGCATCCTAGAGCTATTCCAGTAGCACCACCGATAGATCCTGCGAGAGATCCTATCATTGAGGAGCAGGGCGAGATGCCTGTAGCTGAGCCTACCCTGGCGAACTTCATGAGAGCACCGGCTTTCCAGGAGGTTGCGGTTCATGGACACCATGACTAAGGCTATTTTATTTCCAGCAGATCCAGCTACATCAAAGGTGGGAAGGGGAGCACAGACCCCTACTGCTCAGGCTCCTGGTCATGCAGCTGTAGTGTATCAGACTCCGGGTGCACTACTCCTAGATAGGGATCAGCCTGTTGCTGCAGTGGTACCCGAGCCCAGACCAGCTATGGATGGTGATCCACAGAAGTTATTGGACAGATGGACCAGGCTATACCCTCCTATCTTCGGGGGTGAGCGTCATGAGGATGCCCAAGATTTCATTGATAGGTGCAGGGACAAACTGCACAATATGACGATATTGGAGTTGCATGGGGTTGACTTTACTACTTTCCAGTTGGAGGGCAGGGCCCGTAGATGGTGGCAGTCGTATGTTCTTGGCAGGCTAGCAAGTTATCCTTCCATCACTTGGAGCCAGTTCATACAGTTATTCCTAGACATGTATATTCCACCCTCTGATAGGGAAGAGGTACGATATCAGTTTGAGCAGCTTGAGCAGGATCAGATGTCTGTGACCGACAATGAGGCGAGATTTTCTAAGTTATCCCGCCATGCACTGATGATACTTCCTACTAACACAGAGAGGGTACAGAGGTTTGTTGCAAGGTTGTATTCTGGAATTAGGGCCAATATGGCCAGAGAGGTGGAGATGGGGACTCATTATCAGCTAGTAGTGAAGATTTCTTGGAGGATTGAGGGTTACCGTCTGAGAGTTAGAGAGCAGGTGCAGCAGGACAAGAGGGACCGATTCTCCAAAGAGTTAAAAGGTTCCCCGACTAGGGGAATGGGTTTGTTTGGGAAGGGTCAGCTTAGCAGGCCCCTATATTCAGCACCACCACCTCCTCAAAGTGCTCGCCCCCAATTCAGCGCCATCCCAGAGAGTTCCTACCGTCCGCCAGCTATTCAGGGTTACTCCAGTAGGTATTCAGGTCCCTAGGGTTCTTTTGGTTCCTATTTTAGTGCTATGCTAGAGAGTTCATACCATCCACCAGCTATTCAGAGTTCCTTTGGTAGGTATCAAGCCATCAGCGCCATGCTTCCGGACAACAGTCTATGGTGCCGAGAGGTTATTACGAGTGTAGAGATCTGGGTCACATAAAGAGGACCTGTCTAGACTTCGAGGCAAGGTAGTACAGCAAGGTCAGCAATCCATGATTGCAGCACCAGTTTCCCAGCCTCCCAGAGGCAGGGGACAGACGGGTAGGGGCTGTCCTAGAGGTGGAGGCCATACAGGGAGAGGTCAGCCAACAATTACTCGGTCAAGTGGAGGCCAGTTAGCCGGCGCTCCAGCCAGATTCTATGCCCTTCCGACCAGACCCGATATGATGGCCTTAAATGCCGTTATTACAAGTATTATTTCCGTCTGCGGTAGGGATGCTTCAATGCTATTTGATCTGGGGTATACCTATTCATATGTGTCATCTTTATTTTCTCATTTCTTGGATATTCCTCATGAGCCTTTAGGCACTCCTATTCATGTGTCCACTCCTGTGGGCGAGTCTGTGGTTGTAGATCGGATCTACCGATCCTGTGTGGTCACTTATTACAGTTTCGAGACTAGAGTGGGTCTCATATTGCTTGACATGATTGACTTTGAGGTCATCCAGAGCATGGATTGGTTATCTCCATATCACGTCGTCCTAGATTGCCATGCCAAGACTGTTACATTAGCAATGTCAGGATTGCCAGGGTTGGTGTGGAAGGGTTCCTCAGTTGATACATCTAGTCAGGTTATCTCTTTTCTGAAGGCTCGGCATATGGTCGAGAAGGGATGTTTGGCTTATCTAGCTTATGTTCGGGACACCACCGCAGAGTCTCCAAAGATTAATTCAGTTCCAGTAGTATGGGAGTTTGCTGTGTTTCCTTCTGACCTTCCAGGCATGCCACCGGATCATGACATTTATTTGGCTCCAGGTACCCAGCCTATATCTATTCCACCATTCCGTATGGCTTTGAAAACGTTGAATGAGCTTCTTGAGGAGTTGTTATGAAAGAGGATTGTCAGACCAAGTGTGTCACCTTGGGGTGCGCCGGTGTTGTTTGTAAAGAAGAAGGATGGGACCATGCGGATGTGCATTGATTACCACCAGTTGAACAAGGCTACCATCAAGAACAAGTATTTGTTGCCACACATTGATGATTTGTTCGACCAGTTGCAGGGTGCTAGGGTGTTATCTAAGATCGACTTGAGATCAGGTACCATCAGTTGAGGATTCACGACTCAAATGTTTTTAAGATTGCTTCCCGTACTAGATATAGTCATTATGAGTTTCTGGTGATGTTCTTTGGATTGACTAATGCACCGGCGACATTTATGGATTTTATGAACAGGGTGTTAAGACCTTATATTGATTCCTTTGTCACCGTCTTCATTGAAGACATCTTGATATACTCACGTAGCATGGGGGAGCACAAGAAGTATTTGAGAGTAATGCCTTAAACCTTGCGAGATCAGAAGCAATATGATAAGTTCTCCAAGTCTGAGTTTTGTCTAAATTCAGTGGCATTCTTGGAACATATTATGTCAGGAGATGGTATTAAGGTGGATCCCAAGAAGATTGAGTCAGTTCAGAGTTGGCCATGTCCTACTTCAGTGACTGAGATGAGGAGTTTCCTGGGATTAGCATGTTATTATCGTCGATTCGTGTAGGGATTTTCATCTATTGCACCATCTCTGACTAGGTTGACCTAGAAGAGTGCTTCTTTCCATTGGTCTAATGATTGTAAGGCAAGCTTTCAAAAGCTCAAGAAAGCATTGCCTACAACACCAGTCCTAGTGTTACCGTTTGGTTCTGGGATGTATACCGTCTATTGCGACGCTTCACGCGTTGACTGGGGTTTTGTATTGATGCAAGAGGGGTGAGTTATTGCATATGATTCGCGTTAGCTGAAGATTCATGAGAAGAATTATCATGTGCATGATTTAGAGTTGGCTGCGGTTGTTCATGCTCTTAATATATAGAGGCATTATCTGTATGGGGTGTCATGTGAGAATTGTACTGATCATCGCAGCTTGCAGCATCTGTTCAAATAGAGGGATCTCAATTGGAGGCAGTGTAGATGTCTTGAGTTACTGAAGGATTATGACATCACCATTCTTTATCATCCGGGCAAGTCAAATGTGGTCGCTTATGACTTAAGTGGGAAAGCAAAGAGTATGGATAGCTTGGCATTCGTTTTAATAGAGGAGAGGCCACTAGCTTTGGACATTAAATCCTTGGTTAACAGACTTGTGAGGTTGGATATTTCAGAGCCCAACTGAGTCGTTGCATATGTTGTTGCTCAGTCTTCATTATTATGGTATATCAAGGCCTGGCAGTTCGATGATCCACATTTGGCAGTTCTCAAAGAGATGGTGCTACATGGCAGTGACAAGGAGGTTTCTATTAGCGAGGATGGTGTCCTGCGACTCTGGGGTTACCTATGTGTTCCTAATGTTGATGGCTTGAGGGAGAGGATTCTATAGGAGGCACATACTTTGTGGTATTCTATTCACCCAGGTGCTACGAAGATGTTTCGTGACCTGAGACAACATTATTAGTAGCGACGGATGAAGAAAGACATAATTGAGTATGTGGCTGGGTGTTTGAATTGTCAGCATGTTAAGTATGAGCACTAGAGGCCAGGTGGATTATAGTAGTAAATGCATATACCTGAGTGGAAGTGGGAGCGCATTACTATGGACTTCGTAGTCGGGTTGCCACGGACATTGCAGAAGTTTGATGCGACTTGGGTTATTTTCGATAGGATGACCAAGTCGGCCCACTTTATTCCAGTAATGACTTCTTATTCTTCGCAGAGGTTGGCACAGATCTACATTTAGGAGATAGTTCGGTTGCACGGCGTGCCTTTTTCAATCATATCGAATAGATGCCCTCAGTTCACTTCCCATTTCTGGAGGGCTGCTCAGAGTGAGTTGGGGACCCGTGTGGAGCTCAGCACAACATTTCATCCTCAGACCGACGGATAGTCGGAGCGGTCAGTTTATATTTTGGACGACATGATTAGTACATGTGTGATTGACTTTGGAGGGAAGTGGGATCATTTCTTGCCCTTGGCAGAGTTTGCTTACAACAACAGCTATCAGTCCAGCATCGAGATGGCTCCATTTGAGGCTTTATATGGTCGGTGATGTCATTCTCCTATCGGGTGGTTTGAGCCTAGTAAGGCTAAGTTTTATGGTACAGACATGGTGAAAGATGCCTTGAAAAAGGTAAAGTTGATTCAGGAAAGGCTTCGCACAGCACAGTCCAGACAGAAGAGCTACGCGGATCAGAAGGCGCGTGATGTGTCATTCATGATCTGCGAGAAGGTTCTCTGGAAAGTCTCGCTGATGAAGGGCGTTATGAAATTCGGGAAGAATAGCAAGTTGAGCCCAAGGTTTATTGGCCCATTTGAGGTGTTGAGGCGATTTGGAAAGGTTGCTTATGAGCTTGCTTTACATACCATCTTATTAAGAGTTTATCCAGTTTTTCACGTATCTATGCTTTGGAGGTATCACGCCGACCTGTCCTATGTGTTAGACATCATCACTATTTAGCTAGACGAGAGCTTGGGCTACGAGGACGAGCTAGTTGCTATTATTGATAGATAGGAGTGCCAGTTGAGATCCAAGAGGATTTCTCCAGTAAAGGTCAAGTAGAGGGGCCAACCAGTCGAGGAGGCGACCTGGGAGTCCAAGGAGGACATGCGGAGCATATATCCATACTTATTCAGAACTTTAGGTATGAATCAAAATTTGTTCGAGGATGAACGCTTGTTTTATTCGCACTAAAGTTGTTTAATTTATAAAAACAAAAATCTGACTTTGATTTGCTTTGTTTGGCTGTGTTACAAAATCTGAAAATGGAGAAAGAAAATGCGGAACAGAGGAGTTACAATTTTAGTTTCATCTCTTCCATTCTTGGTCTTGGGTTTGTTATATTGAACATGCGTGAAGGTTAAGAAGCGATGATACTGGGTTTTTCATGTGGTGTCAACGGTGGCGGAAGGCAAAAGAAGATGGAGATGTTAGAGGATTCTTTAAATTGGGGGTATAAGAGTAATTTTAAATATTTTCTTTTTAAATAAATAATAATGACGCATGTCATGATCTTATTGGTTCGTGACATTACACATATTTTTCTAAATTGGTCAAGAAAAAAGAGGTATGTATTAGACACACTCTCAAAAGGTTGAGTGTGTAAGATAATTTTTTTTCTCAGAAAGTGGGTAATTGGGATTTGGTGCATAGTTTAGGGGGTAACTTATGTATTTTACCTTTTGTATATTTTATTAGATGCCCATATACTTGTGACACCAGGTCTTGGCACACACATTGGTAGACTATTCTTTTAGGTTCTATAATTATTATTTTACGTTGCTAGTTATCACTTATTTCAATTTCAAATTAAGGAAATGCTGGAATTATTTTGGTAAAGTAAAACGAGAACTCACTAATATTTTTGAGTCGGCTTGCCTGACAACGGTGTTCGACGCCATCACGACCTGTAATGTAATTGGTTCATGACAGCATGTAGTTTGAAAAAACTAAATTTTCATCTGATCATTCAAAGCTCAGCTTTTTCCTATTCTATATGTTGCTCTAACTGTAAAGACCAAGACTTCATGTTTAATCCTACCTTACCCAAAAGAAGAAAAAAACAGTCAATATTTAATCCAAGCAAAATCAATAAATTTATTTTGAAGGTAAACATATCAAATTACAACACCAATAAGCACAATCTAATAATTAAATTTTACATTCACACCTATTCAAACTAAAGCAGTATATAATGGCAATGAGAAGACCTTACTTGAAATGCTTCCAAGACCACCTAACATATATTGGTGAGCCTCTTATAGCCACTAATTCATCTCTATCCTTGTACCTCATAAATCAGTGATGTGCAATTTCGGAAAAATCTTCATAGATGCATATTTACAAATACTATAAGGTTTGACTGGTTTGTTTATATAGTGACATATTATTGGTTTAATATTTTTTTTAAATAAATTACATTCGGGAATTATAATGCCAATTTTCCTTCTCCTTGTTTAAATTTTCAACTTACTTTGGGCATCACAGAATGACCTCAAAGACTCCACACATTCACTATCACATTCATATTCACACATAACTAATGCAGAAAACACATGAACGCAAATATTTTCTTTATAAGGAGACACACTAAAATTGTTAATTTCTCTACACATACATAATTCAATCTAGAGCATTGCATATTCGGTGATTTCATACTCATCATCCTCTTTTTCACCTATTTTCACGGTTGTGCAGTCACATCTTTCGACCGAACAATCTTATTTACCGTAGCACTATCATGCCACTTTATAATTTAACGATTCAATCCATCTTTCTTTTTTTTGAATACAAAATATCAATCATAATTTGAAATGAAGGCATTTTTTTCCCTCTGTTTGTACAGTATTGGTCTTTTTTGAATTTGTAGGATATAAAGTCGAGTCTAAATTTAAAGAATGTTCCCTACTTAAACTTAGAGTATAATCATTATTGGAATTGTATGAAATACTTTCTTTTGTCTTTGCTCGCATTTAGATCAATCTTATGCATCTTAAGGATTGTTCTATTTCCAACAGCGAACCAACTATTAAAAATATAGAGAGAGTTTACGTTTCAAGGTTTTATGAACGAAAGTTCAGGCGTCATGTTTGAATCATATTTCACAAATCTTCAATATAGTACTTGCCAATTCCACGTATAAATAATTGCATTGTATAGCGGAAAGCATAGATTCGAAGAATTTTATGGAATACAGTTAAAATCTATTCATTCGAAAGAATCTTTTTTGTCTCTTACCTTGTTACCACGGTCTTCACATGAGTCTCTTCTTGCTTTCACAATGTTATTATAATACATCGTTCATGTATTAATTTAAGAAGTAGAACCTGCCAATTCATAAAAATGAATAATCATTTTTGTTATTTCCATATATGGATAAATCAACATACGATAAATATATTAGAAATTCGAAAGCGTACAATAAAGGTTAAACTATATCTCTCTTCTTCTTTATTTACTTTGAGATAAAGTTTGATAAATGATTGAGACAATGAAGATGCGAGAAGGAGGACATATAAAGTTTCAAGATTAAAACTAATCAGAGTTGAAACAATTAATATATTTCTTGCACACCAAACTTATATATATATATATATATATATATAAGTTTATATTTATGTGCATAATGAAATGGAAAGACCGACTTCATCATTCATCAAATTTCAAGGTATGACAGATGATACTATAAGTATCAGTTAATCATTACTTAGATGTATCCCTCTTGTCATACATGTAACGATCTGACCGGTTATTTTGAGATCTAGCGTGTCGTTCGGTAGTTTGAGACCTTGAGTAGCTTCATTTTAGGTATTATGACCTGCACGTGTAGTTGAAATTTAACTTCAGGAAGTTTGAAGTTTTTATATATATATATATATATATATATATATATATATATATATATATATATATATATATATATATAGTTATAGTTTATATTTATGTGCATAATGAAATGGAAAGACCGACTTCATTATTCATCAAATTTCAAGGTATGACAGATGATACTATGAGTACCAGTCAATCATTATTTAGATGTATCCCTCTTGTCATACATGTAACGATCCGACCGGTCATTTTGAGATCTAGCGTGTCGTTCGGCAGTTTGAGACCTTGAGTAGCTTCATTTTAGGTATTATGACCTGCACGTGTAGTTGGAATTTTACTTCGGGAAGTTCGAAGTTGATTTAGAAAGAAATCTCTAATTTCGGAAGCTTTAAGTTGGAAGAGTTGACTAAGTTTTGACTTTTGAATAAACTACCTCACCAGCATTTGAAGGATCCAACAGGTTCATATGATGATTTTGGATTTGAGCATATGTATGGAACGAGTTTTGGATGATCAGGGGCATTTTAGCGCTTATTGTGGAAAGTTGGCATGTTAGCAGAATTTTCATAAATTTTGGTTGAAGTGTATTTAATGTTATGGATGTCCGTTTGGGATTTTGAGACTGGGGATAGCTCCGTATGGTGATTCTGGTCTTAGGAGCGCACTCGTATGTGGATTTAGAGGTCCGTAGGTCATTTCAAGGTCATTTGGCGAAAGTTGGAAATTTGAAGGTTTTTGGAAAGTTTGACCGGAAGTGGACTTTTTGATATCGGTGTCGGTCCTGATTAGGAAGTTGGAGTAGGTCTGTAATCTCGAATGTGACTTGTGTAAAATTTGAGATCAATCGAACGTGATTTGATAGGTTTCTGCCTTGAATGTAGAAATTTGAAGTTCTAAAGTTCACTAAGCTTGAATTGGGAGTGTGATTCATGATTTTGACGTTGTTTGATGTGATTTGAGGCTTCGAGCGGGTCCGTATTATATTTTGGAACTAATTGATGTGACTGGATGGGGTCTTGGTAGCCTTGGGTGTGTTCCGAGGTGGTTTGAGACCAAGTTTGGCTAAGATGTTGTTGTTGGTTTGCTAGTGTTGGTGTTGTTCTTCACAAACACAAAGCGGCTCACGCGTTTGTGAAGTAGTAGTTTTGGACTGGGCCATTTGTTCTATGCATTCGCGATCAGGGAGTCGTGTTTGCAAAGATCTGGGCAGTTGGGCTCCGCGTTCGTGATTTCCCTTTCGCGTTTAAGGTTAGTTGGGCCTGGGAAGCTTTTGGCCTACACATTTGCGTGGATGGTTCCGCATTTGCGATGGTAAGGCCTGGAAAGGCATCACGTTCACGAGCCTATCTTCGCGATTGCAAAGTTGAATATTGGAGCTGAAGCAGGTTGTGCTTCGCGAATGTGAGGGAAGTGTCGTGTTCGCGAAGAAGGTCGGGCTACTGTTCTTTTTAAATCGAGGGTTTGGCACATTTTCACTTCACTTCTTCCAGGGGAACCAATTTTTGGAGCAATTTTGGAGTGCCACCTTCATCATCTAGTATGGGGTAAGTGATTTATTCTCATTGTGAGTTAAATAAATGAATTATACATGGAATAGACGATGGAAATTAGTAGAAATTGTGGGATTTTGGAAGAAAAAATAGGAATTTGGTATTTTTATATTTTGACCATAAAAATGGACATGGAATTGAGAATAAATTATATATTTGAGTTCGTCGTGTTATGGGTAAAGTTTATCTTCAAAAAATTTTGGAGTCCGCGCACGTGGTCCTGAGGGTTAATTTTATCGACTTTTCAAGTGGAGTTGGAAATTATTTAAATTAATTAATTATGGGTATTAAAACACATTTTTTTATTGGTTTTCACATTGTTTGCAAAGTTTTTGACCGTCGAGCATTGGTTTGATGTGTCAGAATGGCGTTGGAGCCGGTGACGGAATTTCGGAGTGAGTTAAGTCTCTTTTCTAACATTGTAAGAGGGAATTAACCCCAGAGGTGAATTGGTTTAATATGTGCTTCCATTTGTGGGGGCTACATACGCACGAGGTGATGAGAGTCCGTACGTAGCTACTAATTATGCTTATGTCTGGGTAGTCTAGGACCCAAATCATGTTATACTTACGATGTTTGCATATACTTGCTTAAATCACATTGGAACTTGATAAAGGAATTTTAATCGGTCAAATTTCTTTTACTTGAGTTTTGGATGGGTTACTTGACCGTTAATGATTATTGGTGTTTATTTTGAATATTAGCCTCTTAAAAATCTTAAATCAGTTATTTATAAAGTATTTTCTCTTCTTGTGGAGTGGGCCGAACGTCTCGGTAGTAGGTAAATGCATCTATGGTTCGTGTCATTCAACCCTCAGCATTGCATAGTTTATATATTTATATGTTGGATCGGGTCGTACGACCTCGACATAATTCGTGCGTAAAAATTCTTGGATCCCAGTTATAATTGATATTATTTTATTGGCTAGAGGGATTAATTTGTAAAATGATGAAAATTAATTTGAGATTTACTATTAGTGAAAGAATAATTATGTATTTATTGTTGTATAATCCATGCTTAATTATAATTTCGGTACATTATAATCGAAGTCGACCCCTCACTTCTTCGAGGTTAGACTAGATATTGTGACAACCCGACCGGTCGTTTTAAGAATTAACTCCCCGATCCCCTATTAACTGCATTTCCCGTGTTTGTTTCTGCTACTATGAGTTGGCAGGAGGAATTATTTGGAGTTTCGGAGAGTTTCGGGACACTTAGTCCTAAATGAGAACTTAAGTTTTAGACTTTGGATCGTAGTCGAAATTGTGTGAAGATAGCCTCAGAATGGAATTCTGTTGGTTCCGTTAGCTCCATTGGCTGATTTTGGATTTAGGAGCGTGTTTGAATTGTATTTTGGAGGTCCATAGCTAATTTAGGCTTAAAATGCTGAAAGTTGAATTTTTGAAGTTTCCGGTTCAATAGTAAGATTTTGATTCGAGGGTTGGAATGGAATTCTGAAAGTTGGAGTAGCTCCGCAGTGTTGAATATGATGTGTGTGCAAAATTTTAGGTCATTCAGACGAGGTTTGATAGACTTTTTGACTGAAAGCGTAATTTGAGAGTTTTTGAAGTTCTTAGGCTTGAATCCGATGCTAATTGGTTGATTCGATGTTTTTTGAGGTGTTTTGAAGATTCGTATAAGTTTGAACAGTGGTATTAGACTTGTTTGTGCTTTTGGTTGAGGTCCCGGGGGCCTCGAGTTGAATTCGGATGGTTGACGGAAAGATTTGGAATTTGGAGTTGCAGTTGAAGTTATGACTGCTGTCCTAACCGCATCTACGATTGAGAGGCCGCATATGCGACTCCGGCAGATGCGGAATCTAGCCGTAAAAGCGGCCAAGAAGAAGTAAAGCAGCGACTGCATAAGCGGATGGGTTACCGCACCTACGGAGCCGTAGATGCAGAATCTCGGTAGCAGGTGTGGAGATGGAGCTTTAGGTGAGAACCGCAGAAGTGGTTCCTCAAAACGCAGAAGCGGTATTTTGACCGCGGATGAGGATTTACTGGGCAGAAAATAGGAATTTCAAGGGTTTAGTTTCAAAAGTTAGAAAATTGATTTAGAGCTCGGGAGAAGGCGATTTGGGAAGGGATTTGAAGAGGAAATCAGTTTGTAACGATTCCTAATCCCTTTCTAGTTGTATTCCTGTAATCTATTCTTAGTTTTGTCATTGAATTTCGGATTGGAGATGAAAATCGGGGAAAAGTTGAAGAAAGTTCTTAGACCTAGATTTCGAGTTTTGATTGGAAATTTGACATTGGATTTGGATAATTTTGGTATGAATGAACTCGTGAGAGTATGAAGATTCTGAAATATACATTTTACCCGATTTTGAGATGAGGGCTCGGAGGGCATTTTGGTCATTTTATCCAAATTCACGTATTAGCTTAGAATTTATTTGTAGAATTAGTTACTTGAAGTGGTATTTACATTATTCAATTTAATTGAATAGATTTGGGCCATTTGGAGTCGAGTACTCGTGGAAAGAGCGTAGTTTCGGGTTGATTTTAAGTTGGTTCGAGGTAAGTGGCTTGCCTAACCTTGCATAGGGGAAAATCTCCTTAGGATTTGGTATTGTTGATAATTGAAATGCCTGGTACGTGAGGTAATGAGTGGCTGTGCTAATTGTTGGAAATATTTTTTCATTAAGTAGCTATCTTTGTGTTTTCTTTTCCTATTTATACTAGTAATTTAAATATGCTGTTAGCTTAGGAAAGCATGCCTAATTGACTTAATTGCTTAATTTCTCAAACTGCCTTATTTGGATTATGTGCAGCATGCTAGGTTAGAAATACCTATTTTACCTTGGTGTGAACTTTTGAATTGAACTACGCACTCTTCTTGTCTTTGTTGTGTATTTTCTTTGGGATTATGAGACCGTATCCCGGGAGACTCCCCAGTATGTTTACTTTAGGACAACGGATTTGTATTTTGTGAGATCCCCCTGCACTTTTATATTGAAACTACGGGACTGCACACGGTAGATTTCTCCAATACTGGGTATTTATATTTGGGACTACGGATCGGGATTTTCGATAGATCCCCACGCATTGTGAGTTGGACTACTGGACGGTATCCCGGGAGATCCACTAGATATATACATATGGACTACGGGACGGTATCCCGAGAGATCTACTGAATATTTATATTTGGGACTACCGGACGATATCCTGGGAGATCCCCGGTTGTTATCTCTGAGTTGAACTGTGTTCTTTATCCATGATAATTTTATCTATGTTATAGTTGCTATTGTTCTTTCTATTCTGTGTTATTTTTTACTGTTGCACCTAGTTATACTGTCTCATTCTATACTGTTATATTTTATATTTCATTTAATCTTAGTAGGTCCTTGACTTTCCTCGTCACTACCTGACTGAGGTTAGGTTTGGTACTTACTTAGCACCGTTAAGGTGTACTCATGCCCTTTCTGTGCATGTTTCTCATGTGCAGATCCAGGTACTTCAACTCAGTCCTATCATCCTTGAGGCGAGGTGACTCTTCCAGAGACTTCGAGTATATCTTCCACGTCCGCAGACCGAAGAGTCCCATTCTATTCTCTCTTTAAGTATTAGCCCTTCTGTAATTTCTATTATTAGAAATTCTAGAGTTAGATACTTGCAGACATCTAAAAGCTTGTGATTTCATGAGATTCCGGGTTTCGGAAAATATTGTCATAACCGCATCTACGGTTGAGAGGCCGCATATGCGACTCCGGCAGATGCGGAATCAAGCCGTAAAAGCGGCCAAGAAGAAGTAAAGCAGCGACTGCATAAGCGGATGGGTTACCGCACCTACAGAACCGTAGATGCAGAATCTCGGTCGTAGGTGTGGAGATGGAGTTTTAGGTGAGAACCGCAGAAGTGGTTCCTCAAAACGCAGAAGCGGTATTTTGACCGCGGATGCGGATTTACTGGGCAGAAAATAGGAATTTCAAGGGTTTAGTTTCAAAAGTTAGAAAATTGATTTATAGCTCGGGAAAAGGCGATTTGGAAAGGGATCTGAAGAGGAAATCAGTTTCTAACGATTCCTAATCCCTTTCTAGTTGTATTCCTGTAATCTATTCTTAGTTTTGTCATTGAATTTCGGATTGGAGATGAAAATCGGGGGAAAAGTTGAAGAAAGTTCTTAGACCTAGATTTCGAGTTTTGATTGGAAATTTGACATTGGATTTGGATAATTTTGGTATGAATGAACTCGTGAGAGTGTGAAGATTCTGAAATATAAATTTTACCCGATTTTGAGATGAGGGCTCGGAGGGCATTTTGGTCATTTTATCCAAATTCACGTATTAGCTTAGAATTTATTTGTATAATTAGTTACTTGAAGTGGTATTTAAATTATTCAATTTAATTGAATAGATTTGGGCCATTTGGAGTCGAGTACTCATGGAAAGAGCGTAGTTTCGGGTTGATTTTAAGTTGGTTCGAGGTAAGTGGCTTGCCTAACCTTGCATAGGGGAAAATCCCCTTAGGATTTGGTATTGTTGATAATTGAAATGCCTGGTACGTGAGGTAATGAGTGGCTGTGCTAATTGTTGGAAATATTTTTTCATTCAGTAGCTATCTTTGTGTTTTCTTTTCCTATTTATACTACTTGTAATTTAAATATGCTGTTAGCTTAGGAAAGCATGCCTAATTGACTTAATTGCTTAATTGCTCAAACTGCCTTATTTGGATTATGTGCAGCATGCTAGGTTAGAAATACCTATTTTACCTTGGTGTGAACTTTTGAATTGAACTACGCACTCTTCTTGTCTCTGTTGTGTATTTTCTTTGGGATTATGAGACCGTATCCCGGGAGACTCCCCAGTATGTTTACTTTAGGACAACGGATTTGTATTTTGTGAGATCCCCCTGCACTTTTATATTGAAACTACGGGACTGCACACGGTAGATTTCTCCAATACTGGGTATTTATATTTGGGACTACGGATCGGGATTTCCGATAGATCCCCACGCATTGTGAGTTGGACTACTGGACGGTATCCCAGGAGATCCACTAGATATATACATATGGACTACGGGATGGTATCCCGAGAGATCTACTGAATATTTATATTTGGGACTACAGGACGATATCCTGGGAGATCCCCGGTTGTTATCTCTGAGTTGAACTGTGTTCTTTATCCATGATAATTTTATCTCTGTTATAGTTGCTATTGTTCTTTCTATTCTGTGTTATTTTTTACTGTTGCACCTAGTTATACTGTCTCATTCTATACTGTTATATCTTATATTTCATTTAATCTTAGTAGGTCCTTGACTTTCCTCGTCACTACCTGACTAAGGTTAGGTTTGGTACTTACTGAGCACCGTTGTGGTGTACTCATGCCCTTTCTATGCATGTTTCTCATGTGCAGATCCAGGTACTTCAACTCAGTCATATCATCCTTGAGGCGAGGTGACTCTTCCAGAGACTTCGAGTATATCTGCCACGTCCGCAGACCAAAGAGTCCCATTCTATTCTCTCTTTAAGTATTAGCCCTTCTGTATTTTCTATTATTAGAAATTCTGGAGTTAGATACTTGCAGACATCCAAAAGCTTGTGATTTCATGAGATTCCGGGTTTCGGAAAATGTTGTTAGTTTCGAGAGTTTGTATTGTATATGTCGAGTGGCATCTTAAACACTGTTCACCTTGTTATTTCGGTTTTTAATTACTTCTTTTCGCAAATTATTTATTTTCCGCATTTTTATGCTTACCTAGCGTAGAGACTAGGTGCCGTCACGATAGTTCATGGAGCGCGAACTGGGATCGTGACTGATACTTACTCTCTACACTTTGATTTACATACTCATGCTACACTTCCTGTACATTTTGTGTAGGTACATATATGTTAGTGGTCTTGTGGGCGCAGAGGTGCGGTTATGTAGGGACTTAGGTGAGTTGCATTCCATGTTAAGAATCCGCAGCACATAGAATCTCCATCAGAGATATTTACATTCCCCTGTCTAATTTGTATTCCTGAAAGATGTTGTATTTTGTTATATTTGTTAGTTGATACTCATGCACTTGTGACACCGAGTTTTGGGAGTTTCTGCTGGATGTTTAGTATGGTTGTTCATGTAATTATCATTGCTTGACCCTGTAAACTCTATTTCATATTATTTAATTAATGGGAATTATGATTTTAAATGTAATTAAAATGAGTAATTAAGTGTATCAATCATTGTTGGCTTGCCTGATGGCAGCGCCAGGCGCCGTCACGAACTATAGTGGATTTTGGGTAGTGACAACATGGTATCAGAGCATTAGGTTCACTTAGGTCTCACGAGTCATGAGCAAGTCTAGTAAAGTCTTGCAGATCGGTACGGAGACACCTGTACTTAACTTCGAGAGGCTACAGGGCTGTTAGGAGCACTTCCCTTATTGATTCCTCATCGTGAAATTTGATTCCATTGAGTCTTATTCCTTTATTTCTTTCACACTCATTCTTATACGATGTTGAGCGCTCGAGTCAATTTGGGCATCGAGGAGTTGCAGTGGTACCAGGGACATGGTGCATGATGTTTTGCCCTGCATCCTCAGTATCTGTATTCCCTATGGTTTTGAGGCTTGGCATAGATTGCTATTACGTTCATGAGTTGTTATCGAAGAATAATAATGTAATGGTAAGGTGCTTGACTATGTGTCGAGGCAGTGAAGGACTTGAAAGGAAGATCTCTCAGTGCATGATTTAGAGGTTCAGCGTTTAATTCCGATAAAAGAAAAGCAGTCGAACTATGAATGTTTAGGTTTGGGGTTCATGGAATAACAAGACTTCGTATTTTCGAACGTGGTGGAATTTTCATCTGTGATGTAGTGTCGTTGTCCTTGTTTGAAGCTTATCTATACGTATATTAAGTTGTAGACTTTCGCTTCAGCTCTAATTTACCACTTGTTCCATTGGATAACGGATCTACAAACACGAGCATTCACTTCGAAATCATCAATCAAATCCCAAAAACAAAGATGAATTCATGAAATATAACCAAAACTGAGTAGAGAACATTTACCTCCAATCCATATGGTAAAAATCGCCTCCAAAATCGCCCAAATCCAAGCACCCAATACAAAATATGACCGAATGAATAAATCCTAGTTTTATATATTTTTCTACCTCGTTTCTCGTGCCAAACGATCCCGAAACTCGTATTTTATGCCTTCGTGAAATTCTAGTCAAGTTAGGCTTTTGAATCACTCAATTTGACCTTATAATGAATGATATATGTAAGTTTTAATATTTGCAAATAGTGCTAAAAATACGCCGTCAGTGGCTATTTTGTAATTAATATGAAAAAATCTGGCAACCTAATTCTTAGTAAACGGACCATAAAATCCTCATACGATGTCCAAATTCGATGATTCTTTTTGCTATGGGTCTGTAATTACGATATGGATCTAATAATTCAATCAAAAAAGAAATTGGAGCTCATTTGTTCAATATTATATCATTTATGCTTGAAGTAATGACGTCGAAACATCAGAAAAACGAGCGCAACACAATCCAAACCTATTCGAGACTTACCTGAGGCCCTCGGGACCTCAACCAATAATTCCAACAAGTCATATATCACTGCCCAAACTTAGTTGAGCCTTCAGAATGCCCAAAACAACACCAAAATACCAAATCAACCTCAAATTCAAGCCTAGGAACTTCTAAATTTTCAACTTTCGCTAATTAAAGCCTAATCCTACCACAGACCTCCAAATTATATTTTGGACACACTCCTAAGTCTAAATTCACCCAATGAAGCTAATCAAATCATAAAAATACAAATCCGAATTCGTTTACTCATAAGTCAACTTCTGGTTGAGTTTTCTAACTTAGCTTTCTAACTAAGAGACTAAGTGTTTATTTCACTCCAAAACTACTCCGAACCCAAACCTATCAACTCAATACCACTCAACATAACTGAACAACACATAAAGAAATAGACATGGGGGAAACGTGGCTATAACTCTCAGAACGACTGACCGAGTCGTTACATCCTCCCCCTCACAAATAAACGTTCGTCCTCAAACGAGTCTAAAAACATTCCTGGTCTCAAATAGGTGAGCCTTCAGCAATACCTTCTCGTCACATTCAAATTATATGAACTCATATTGTGGTCACATCATACTCATCACGGATACATCCAGCCACTATTTCCACTAATAGGGACACTACTAGATATATTGTCCATAGGCACACGCTCACACAATAAGCACCTCAGTGCTCAATCTACAGTCAAAACCCAGCCTCAAGTCCTCCAGACTGGCCCAACATCAACACAAAAAAATTACATCTCGTACCTCATCTAGAGAATCACAATCCATCAAAGCACAACTGATACCGAGCACTCATGTGCACATACTGTAACGACCTGACTGGTTGTTTTGATCTATAGAAAATCTTTCTACAGTTTGAGGCCATGAGCAGCTTCACTTTAGGTATTATGACTTGTACGCGTGATTGGAATTGAATTCCGGGAAGTTTGGAGTTGATTTGGAAGGCGAATTCCCATTTCGAAAGCTTTAAGTTGGAAGTATTGACTAAGATTGGATTTTTAATAAACGACCTTGAAATCAGGATTCGAAAGTTCCAACAGGTATGTATGATGATTTCAGACTTAGGCGTACGTCCATATCGAGTTTTGAAAAACCCGGGAACGTTTCGGCACCTATTGTGGAAGTTGGCATTTTTAAAAGAATTTTATAAGTTTGAATTGAAGTGCATATCAATGATATCGATGTGCGTTTGGGATTTTGTGTCTAGGATAGCTCCGTATGGTGATTCTGGTATTGGGAGCGCGATCGGAAATGAATTCAGAGGTTCGTGGATTATTTTGGAGTCTTTTGGCTAAAGATAGAAATTTGAAGGTTTTAAGGAGTTTGACCGAAATTGAACTTTTTGATAGCAGGATCGGATTTTGATTCTGGAAGTTGAAGTCGGTCCGCAATGTCGAATATGACTTGTGTACAAAATTTAAGGTCAATCAGACGTGATTTGATAAGTTTCGGCGTCAAATATAGAAGTTTGAAATTCTAAAGTTTATTAAGCTTGGATGGGAGTGCGATTCATGGTTTTAGCGTTGTTTGACTTGATTTGAGGCTTTGAGCAAGTCCATGTTATGTTAGGGGACTAAGTTGTGTGATTGGATGGGGTCCCGGGGCCTCGAGTGTGTTTTGGCATTGTTTCGGAGCATTTCGGGATGTGTTGGAACTGCTGATGCTGGTGTCTAGTGCTGTTCTTCGCATTCGCGAGGGTCCTATCGCGTTCGCGAAGAAGGATTTGTAACGAACCGACCAGTCATTTTGAGCTTTTGCACTTTGATCGCCAGTTCTCGGGCATGACTTGCCCCGTGTAATGTATTATGACTGATGTAGATCGTTGGTCTTGGTTTTAGGAAAATCGGAATGAATTTGAAAGAACGGTTTTAGTTGAAAACTTTGGATTTGAAAGGTTTGACCAAGAGTTGAATTATTTGTATATTAGCTCGGATCAAAATGTTTATGATTTATTAGCTTCGTTTGGTGATTTATGACTTAGGAGCGTGATCGGAATTGGTTTTGGAAGCCCTGAGTAGAATTTGGCTGGAATTGGCGAAGTTAAGTTATTGGCAATTTTCGGTTGGTAGGTGAGATTTTGATGTGGGAGTCGGAATGGAATTTTGAGAGTTGCAGTAGCTTCGTTATGTCATTTGAAATGTGTTTGCAAAATTTCAGGTCATACGGACGTCGTTTGGTTGGGTTTTTGATCGAAAGTGTATTTCAGAAGTTTTTGGAAACTTAGGCTTGAATTCGAAGAGTTTTGAGTAATTTGATGTTGTTTGAGGTGTTTTGATGATTGGAACAAGTTTGAATGATATTATTGGTTATGTTGGTAGGTTTTGTTGAGGTCCAAAGGGCCTCGGGTGTGTTTCGGGAGGTTAAGCGGATCAATTTCATGTTTTAAGAACTTCAGAAAATTGCAGGTTTCAGTTCCTGGATTTTTGTTCATTGTGATCGCGTTGGCTCTCTTGCGATCGCATAGAAGCCTTGGAGGGAGCAGTTAAATTTTTATTCGTGTTCGAACAAGTAGGGATGCGATCGCATAGCTGGGTAGAATCGTTGATCGCGAACGCGTAGGACTGGTCGCGTTCGCATAGAGTAAAGTGGACCTCAGGTATTGGTTGGAAATTGTTCATCGCGAACGCGGAGGGTGGTCCGCGATCGCATAGAGTTATATGGTAGTGCATCGCTTTCGCATGGGTTCTGTTGCGTTCACATAGAGTTAAATCTGAGGACGAAGTCATGCACTTGTAGACTTTATCTTCAAAAAATTTCGGAATCCAGGCACGTGGACCCGAGGGCAATTTTGTTAAATTTTCAATCGGGGTTAGGAATTGTTATAAATTGGATTGTAAAGAGTAATTGATCATATATTAATGAGTTTACATAATTATTGGCTAGTTTTGGAGCAATATGCATCGATTTGAGTTTTTTAAAGGGCATTGAATAATGGTTATGGAACTTCGGAGCAAGGTGAGATTCCTTTCTAACCTTGTAAGAGGAAATTGTCCTCGTAGGTGAATTAATTGGATATGTGCTGCTATTTGCACCGGCTACGTATGCACGAGATAACGAGAGTCCGTGCATAGCTATTATTATGCTTATGTCCGGGTATTCTAGGACCCAAAAGCATTCTTTACTTGTAATACTTGTAACCTTATTGTTAGTTTATATTGCTTAAATCATATCGAAGTGGCAAATGACTTTCTAAAAGAGTTAAACTTCATTTTCTTGAATTGTAAAAGAGAAATTTACACCTCGTTCAATAATTGTTTCCTTGATGAAGTCTTGAATGACTGTTAAAAATGTGTGTTTCTATGTGAATCTGCGTCGCATGTATGATTCGCGAGCAGGGTCATTGTTTATTTATATTTGACCGCTTCACATGTATGATTTTCGAGCGGGTAATAGATACATCTATGGTTCGCGCCATTCGACTCTCTGGCAGTGCACAATTTAAATATTGTTGGATCGGGCCGCACGACCTCGGCATGATTTGCAAATGCTTGTAAAGTTTTCCTTGAGATTTATAAATGTTGATATTCGTTCTCCCTGACTTGAGATAAATGTATAAATAATGAAAAGGAATCTGGAATTTCCTATGAAAGAAAGAATTGTGTATTTGTCTATTGAGTTGCAACCATGTTTATAAAATCTTTATTTATTAGATTATTGGCGTATTATTATTGGACCACTGGTAAGTGTCGAAGTCGACCTCTCGTCTCTACTTCTTCAAGATTAGACGGGATACGTACTAAGTACATGTTGTTTTCATACTCATGCTACACTTGCTATGCATTTTTGCTGCACAGGCATATGTATCTCTAGTGGCCTAGTGGGCATAGTAACGTGGATGATATGGAGATTAGGTGAGCTGCATTTCTTGAGGCGATCCACAGCCAGTATAGTCCCTTTCAGTGTATTGTAATTACTTTCTGTCCAATTTGTATTCCGAACAGTTATTGTACTTTATTTAATTTCTTAGTGATTGCTCATGCACTTGTAACACCCGATTCTAGGACGATTATGGGATTATTTAATGTTAAGTTTGTTAAAGACATCAATATCTATTCAGTGAAATTACTCACTATTTAATGTATAAAGAAAACGATTTCAATAATATTAAAACAGGAAATTACTAGTAAATTGGTGTTGTCTTGCCTGACAATGGTGTCCGGCGCAATCACGACCCTTAGTGGATTTTGGGTCGTGAAACATATGAATACGTGGAAGGAATTCAATGAGTTACACTTAAAGTTGAATCAATACTGCACGATAAGACTTCAAGAAGGTGAAGTTGTCCTAAAGGTTCTGCAGCCTCTCAAAGATAAGTACAGACGTCTCTGTACTGATCCGCAAGACTCTACTAAACCTGTTCATGACTCGTGAGACTTATGTAACCTAGACTATGATACCAACTTGTCACGACCCAAAATATAACCATGGTCCTGATGGTGTCTATCGTATTACAAGGCAAGCCTATTTCCCAAAATATTACTACTAATTAATTTTAAGGATTTAATAAAACAATATCAAAATTTAAATTTCTCATAAACTAAATCAAATCTAAATATAATTAATATAAAAATATGGAAGCTAGACCCAAACATCGTGGTGTCACTGTGATGACCCGGCCCTTTGTCACATGAGTTACCGCCCCGTTTCCCCCATATTATGCTTCGCTATGTTTCAATATCAGTATATAAGTTGATCGGGTAGAATTGGATTAGTTTTAGTTGGAAATGAGGCACATAGTCTCATTGAAGGAAGCTTGTTTTGGAAAAGTCGACCGAAAGTTGACTATATAGTTAGGAGGCTCGGATGTGAATTCTGGTGATTTGGTTAGCTCCGGGAGGTGATATGTGGCTCAGGAGTGCGATCGGAATTAATTTTGGAGGCTCAGTGTAGAATTAGGCTTGTATTGGCGAAGTTTGAATTATGGCGAATTCCGGTTGGTAGGTGATATTTTGATTCGAGTGTCGGAATGGAATTTCGAGAGTTGCAGTAGCTTCGTTAGGTGATTTTGGATATGTATGTAAACTTTCAGGTCATTCGGACGTCATTTGGTCGGGTTTTTGATCGAATGTGCAATTCGGAAGTTTTTAACAAACTTAGGCTTTGATTTGATGAAAATTGAGGATTTTGATGTTAACGATGG
>MU697883.1:64558-99859 GCA_026770625.1 Nicotiana glauca
TGTGCATTTCTGGACTGAGATATGGATCGGGCTGCACGCCGCAGCAGTATATACATATACATGCATGGATCGGACTGCACGCCGCAGTAGCATATTATATGGATCGGACTACACGCTGCAGTGATATATTATGTGGATCGGACTGCACACCGCAGGACTATAGCGCTTAGGCTGTAGGAGCCCCTCCAGAGTCTGTACACACCCCTAGTGAGCGCAAGGTACCCAAATGGATCGGGCTGCGCGCCACAGCGGTCATGTGCATTGCATTGCATTCATGCATTCATTCCTGGTTGAACTACGTGGCATGATTTTTAGCACTCACATATCATTGGCATACATGCTATTACTTGCCTTGTTGACCAGATACCCTGGTGTTACATGTTAAGGAGTGCTGAGCCCGAGAGGCTGATGTTGTACTTTGTGAGTTGGGAGTGAGTCCGCGGGGCTGATACTGCACTAAGAGGTTGATACTGAGCCCGAGGGGAAGATTTTTGATTATTCCCTACTTGTTGAAATTATTTTCGCAACTTTTGAAAAGGCATATTTGCAAAAGAGATTTTTAACTGAGCTTGAAATTTTCTAAAGGATTTTCTCGGTGTTAGGGTTTTACTATTTTTCTCAAAGGGTTGCACTGTCTGTTATAGCATTTTGGAGTGCTCATACGTGTTTTCTTATCGCTCAGATATTATTCGCTCTTATTACCACTGAGTTGGAAGTACTCACTTTACTCCCTGCACCTAGCGTGCAGTTGCAGGTACTGTTCACCCGGTAGCGGGTTAGTAGCGGATTGAAGGTATTGCTATCGTCGCTAAGCAAGGTGATCGCCGGCGTTCGCGGCACCGAGTTTCTTCTTTTTCTTGATTTCCAGATTTTACTCTATGTATTATAGACTTTGAAATTGTAATAAAGACCCTCATAGATGCTTGTGACTTGTGACACCACGGTCGGGCTGTATTGGGTTGTATTTATATTGATTAGTATCATTAATTCATATTCGAACTGTTATATATCTGATTAACTGCTTTAAGTGGTGTTCTGAAATGGTCTGGCTGGCCTTGTCTTCACGAGAGGCGCCATCACGACCGGGTTTGGGAATTGGGTCGTGACAGTCACTAAGTCATGAGCGTCTAAAACTATGAACTATGATATATAACTGTCTAAAAGAAGAAATGACAAAAGGAGTAACAAGGTCATGCGGACACTAGCAGCTACCTTACAATCTCCAAAAATAGTCGACCTGAACTTAACGATCACCACGCTCTATTTCACCTGGATCTGCACATAAAGTCCAGGGTGTAGTATGAGTACAACCGACTCAGTAGTAAAAAAAAATAACTAAGGAACTGAGCCGTAGTGACGAGCTAAGCAAAATAGTCCAATTATTTATTTTCACGATTTACGATAAACATGAATAAAAAGGTAATTCCATAAAACCAACAAATGACACAAAGAATGTAACAGGTAAATGCAACAGCAACAAAAGTAAATGCAACCTCACAGCAATGTCACTCCATCACTCAGTACTCGCACTCAGCACTCAAAACTCAATACACTCAATACTCTGCGCTCACTGGGGTATGTATAGACTCCGGAAGGGCTCCCAAAGTCCAAGCGCTAAGCACGGACAACTCATGTGTCATCATATCAATACCTGGATCCGCACAATCAACTCATGTGCTACACGGACAACTCACGCGCTATGATATCACTACCCAGACCCGCACGGTCAACTCATGTGCTATGCGGATAACTCACGTGCTACGGTATTAATATCCTCATAACCTGTCCCTTGGTGTCACTTAATTATGTACCGTACGGACAACTCATGCACCATCATATCAATTCCTGGATCAGTATGGTCAACTCATGTGCTATGCAAACAACTCATGCGCTGTGGTATCAATACCCGGACCCGCACGGTCAACTCGCGTGCTACGCCCATGGCGTACACGCTATGGTATAAATATTCTCACAACTAGGCCCTCAGCCTCACTCAGTCATGTAACTCTCCAACCTCACAATCCACCACCAATAAGGGGACACATCTCACATCAAGTATCATAACATATCAGCAAAATAATAGAGACTGAGGTAAGACTGAGTACAAATAATGTGGGCATGAATAAAGCCTAAGCATGATTTCTAACATGAAGGCAAATAAGTTCAATAACAAGTAAATACATAACCACAAATAATAGCTATTAGGCCTCGAAGCCTTACGGGACGAACCAAGTCTCATCCCTCAAGGTATACACCCACACACCCGTCACCTAGCATGGGTATCACCTCCAAAAAATTACATGATATCAAATTCTCCTGTTTTATACCCTCAAGGCCAGAGTTAAAACTCTTACTTACCTTAAAAGCATAAAATCCTACTCCGGGATGCCCTTATCTCTGTATTTGATCTCCAAAAGCTCCGAATCTAACCATAATCAGATTAATATCATCAGAATGTGATAAAGAATCAAATTCTACAATAAAAACTGTAAAATATTCAAAAAATCAAAAATCGGCCCCCGGGCCCACATCTCGGAATCAGTCAAAAATGGCAGAATAATAATACTCGTCCTCTCCCAAGTGTAACCATATAAAATTTGTCAAAATCGGACTCCGTTTGGTCCTTTAAACCCTCACTTAAAACTCTCTAGAACTCAAACCCTTACTCCCTCAATTTCACTTCGAAATCATCAATCAAATTCCAAAGGTGATGAAGATGATATTCTAAATCAATGTCGGGCAGAGGCAGCAAGAAAAGGTGATTTATCACCAATGCACAGTGGCAAAGGTAAGAAGACTCACAAAAGGAAAAATAGTTGGGACGACAAGGTTAGTGAATTTTTAAACGTTAGACGACTTCCAATGAGAGTTGCCAAACAAAAGCAGGTTGCCCCAACTACATCCACGAGGTCCAATCGTTCAAAAAAAGAAATGATGTTTTTTGAATACATTTTGAAGTGGGTTGATGAAGATGACAAAGAGGTACAACTTGAAGAAGTTGCGAGCATGGACAAGAAAGGACAAGATTTTAATTCCTACTACATTGTATTTTATCATTTGTAATGGCATCACAAAGTATGTTATAAACTTTGTGATGATCATTGAATATTTGATCCGTTCAAGTTCTTATTTTTTACATGCTTGTTAGTAGGTGAGGCATTTTCTTTGCCTCAAAAGGATGAGTAAGGTAAGGTTTAGCCCGGTTAGTGTTGCCTTGGTCCAATGCCTTTGGAAAAATATCCACACAGCTATGAGATTATATGCCCTCATGAGACTTTGCCGGCAGCTACACCATGAATCCTCTACATGAGGCTGCCATCATAAGGAAATGTGAGACGCAGAGGAGTGATTATATAGCCAATGCATATATGTAACAATACCAGTGCTATTGTCCCCCTTATTTCTACTTTTCCTAATTTTTATATTTTTCTTTTCTTTTTATTAATAAAAAACTAGCCCTAAGTGCTTGCCTAGCGGATTGCTCAAAAAAAATCCCAAAAACGAAGATGAATTCATAAAATATAACCAAAACTGAGTAGAGAATACTTACCCCCAATCCATATGGTAAAACTCACCTTCAAAATCGCCCAAATCCGTGCTCCCCCACTCAAAATATGACCAAATGAACAAACCCTAGTTTTATATATTTTTCTTCCAGCTATTCTGCCTCATTTCTCGTGCCAAACGATCCTGAAACTCGTATTTTATGCCTCCGCAAAATTCTTGTCAAGTTAGGCTTTTGAATCAATCAATTTAACCTTATAATGAATGAGATATGTATGTTTTAATATTTGCAAATAGTGCAGATTTTTAAATACGCCATCAATGGTAATTTTGTAATTAATCTGGAAAAAATTTGGCAACCTAATTTTTAGTAAAATGATCATAAAATTCTAATACGATGTCTAAATTTGATGATTCTTTTTGCTACGGGTCTGTAATTACGATACTCATCTAACATTTCAATCAAAAAAGAAATCAGATCTCATTTGTTCAATATGCTTTAATTTATGCTTGAAGAAATGGTGTCAAAACATTAGAAAAACGAGCGCAACATAATCCAAATCTATCTGAAACTCGCTCGAGGCTTTCGGGACGTCAACCAATAATTTTAACAAGTCATATATCACTACCCAAACTTAGTCGAACCTTCGGAACGCCCAAAACAACACCAAAATACTAAATCAACATCGAACTCAAGCCTAAGAACTTCTAAACTTCCAACTTTCGCCAATTCAAGCCTAATTTTACCACGGACCTCCAAATTATATTCTGGATATACTACTAAGTCTAAATTCACCCAAGAAGCTAATCGAATCATAAAAATCCAAATCTGAATTCGTTTACTCATTAGTCAACTTTCGATTGGCTTTTCTAACTTATCTTTCTAACTAAGAGACTCTTTGGCCAAGCTTCTAAAATAAACTTATTTTGAGAAGTGTTTTTCTCAAAAGTTCTTTTAAATAAAGTAATTTTTGTGAGAAGTAGTTTGTGTCTAGCTAATTAATTAGAAAAGCACTTTTGAGCAGTAATTAGTGTTTGGCCAAGCTTTTAAAAACTTTTTCGAAGTGTATTTTTTTCAAAAGTGCTTCTCAGAAAAGTATTTTTGAAGAGAAATTACTTTTTTCTGCTTCTCCAAAACTACTTCTGCTTCTTCACAAAAGTACTTTTTTCCTTCCAAAAACTCGGCCAAACACCTCAAGTTTTGTACAAAACTGCTTTTGACAAAGAAAACACTTCTGGCCCCAAAAAAAAAGCTTGGCCAAACAGGCTATAAGTGTTCATTTCAGTCCAAAACTACTCCGAAAACTAACCTACCAAATCGATACCACGCAATACAGCTGAACAACACATAAAGAAACAGACATGGGGGAATTGAACTTTTAGTTTATGAATTGAACTTTTAGTTTATAAATTAAAATTTTAGGATATGAACTGAAATTTTAGGTCATGAATTGAACTTTTAGGATATAAATTAAATTTTTAGGATATGAATTGGACTTTTAGTTTATAAATTGAACTTTTAGTTTAGAAATTGAGATTTTAGGATATGAATTCAACTTTATGGATTTGTAGTTGAACTTTTAGTTTTTGAATTGGACCTTTTGGATATGAATTGAATTTTTAGTTTATAAATTGAGCTTTTAGTTTATGAATTGAACTTTTAGTTCATAAATTGAAATTTTAGGATATGAATTGAATTTTTAGGATATGAATTGAACATTTAGGATATGAATTGGACTTTTAGTTTATAAATTAAAATTTTACTTTATAAATTGAAATTTTAGGATATGAATTGAACTTTTAAGATATGAATTGGAACTTTTAGGATATGAATTAACTAAAAAAAGATTATGATATGAATTAATTAAATTAATTTTTTCTTGTTTTATTTGTTTATATGGAACATCGTACTTGGATGTACAATATGAATCATCCTAATCGGTAGGAATTGCGGGAGGATTTTGTAGAAGGGGTTGATGACTTTATTCGACATGCAATGTCACTTCTACCATACTAAAGTGAATGAGTAATTAGGTTCCCTTGCGTTAGGTGCGAATGTATGAGGTTTGAAAAATTGAAGGAAGTTAAGCTTCATCTTTATAGGAAGGGATTTATATAGAATTACTTTATGTGGAATAATCATGCAAAGATCAATGGTAGACATGGAATATTTCATAACATGGTTATTTGTGAAAGTAGTAGGTCAGTGGAGAGTACAAATCATGATTCTAGAATTAATGATATGGTTACAGATGCTTTTGGGATGCACTTCGGGAGTGAGCCCAATGAAATGCTGAACAAACTCCTAATGATGACGCAAAATGTTTTTATGAACAGTTAGAGGAAGCTAGTGGTCCACTACGTAAAGGAAGTTCGCACTCTAAGATGCCTGTTGCAGTTAGATTACTAAGTATCAAATTTGATTGGAATATTTTTCAAGCAGCCATGGACTCTTTCATTGACCTTATGAGTGAACTACTTGACCCTAATATCAAATTACCTGGTGATTTCTATAATGCAAAGAGATTGGTTTCCAAGTTAGATTTTGGTCAGTGAGAATTCATTGTCATGAAGATGGTTACGTGTTATATTATAAAGATGATGCAACTTTAGACAGTTGTAAATTTTGCAAAATGCCTCATTTCAAGAAGCTTTCCAGTGGGAATATGGTTACTATCAAGGCGATGCATTATTTACTTCTTATATCTAGGTTAAAGAGGATATATGCGTCGATAAGTTCTACTCCTCATACGAGGTGGCACTTTGAAAATAGAAGACCACCTGGTGTTATGTGTCATCCATCAGATGGAGAAACTTGGAAGCACTTTGATAAGACATGTCTGTGTTCGAATGGCTTTACGCCTTTTTCTATATCTGAGATACCATATTCATGCTGGCTTGTCTTTCTTACACCTTATAATCTACCACCCGATTGTGTATGCCTAGTCCATATATATTCTTAAATTGTATTATCCCCGGTCCACGTACCCTGAAAAGTTTGATTGATGTATATTTGCAACCTTTGATTGATGAGCTAAAACAATTGTGGTATGATGATGTTAAAACATATGACATATCAACCAAGAAGAATTTCAATTTGTGTGCTAATGACTATTAATGATTTTCCCGCGTATGGAATGTTTTCTGGGTGGATGACTTCTGGAAAGATAGCCTGTCCTTACTGCATGGAAAATAGTAAAGCGTTCACTTTGAAACATGGCTGAAAGTAATCATGGTATGATTGTCATCGTCAGTTCTTGCCTCATGATCATTAGTTTAGAATGATGAAAATGCATTCGAAAATAATAAAATACGATATGATTCTCCACCTCCGATACTTTCAGGTGAGAAAATTTGGGAGAGGGTTCAGAACTTCAGTAAAGTTACTGAAGCCCCACCTTATAGATTCCCAAGATATAGTAGTACTCATAATTGGACAAAATCGAGTATATTTTAGGAGTTGCCTTATTGGAAGGATAACCATCTCCGCCACAACCTTGATGTCATGCATATTGAGAAGAATTATTTTGATAATTTGTTCAACACAGTGATGGATGTTAAAGGTAAGACAAGGGATAACCCGAAGGTTGGAATGGACTTACAAGAATATTGCAGGCGGCCTGAATTATACTTGCAGACAATAAACAATGTTAAGGTGTTCAAGCCCAAAGCAAGTTACACATTCACTTTAGAGAAAAGACGACAAATTTGTGATTGGGTTATGAAATTGAAGATGCCTGAGGGTTATGCAGTGAATCTTGGAAAAAAGTAGATATGGGGGTAGGGAAGTTGATCCATTTGATAGTCACGACTGTCATGTTTTTATGGAGACCTTAGTGCCTATTGTATTTTGAGGTTTGCCTGAAAGAATTTGGAAACCCATCACATAGCTTAGTTTGTTTTTCAAAGACTTGTGTTCTACCATATTAAGGGAAGAAAACCTACTCCGGATGGATCAGAACATTCGTGTAACTTCTAATAAGATGGATAATATATTTCTATGTGGTTCTTTTGATGTGATGGAACACCTACAAATCGACCTTGTACATGAGGCACGACTTGGATGGCCTGCAATGCAGATTGATGTATCCCTTTGAGAGGTAATATTATAAGTTTGATGTAATTTTCTATTTTATTTTGAATGTTCTTGGCTAACATGACATTATGTAGGACAATTAGTAAATGCAAATAATTTGTTAAGCAGAGGAATAGGATTGAAGGATTTATATGCGAATCTTATCTTGCAAAGGAAACTGCTTAGTTTTGTTCTTATTATTTTTAGAGTGACGTGCTATGTTCTAGGAATAGGCCCAATAGGCACACGGTCGAATGTGTGAATGATCCATTATATCCGCCAATGTCCATATTCAATCAACCAGGCCAATGTTCTAAGGATGTTAAAAAGAGAAGTTTGAGTGATATTGAGTACAAGTCAGCTACACTTCATGTGTTGCTAAATTATCCCGAAGTTGCACCATTTCTTAAGTAAGTATTGATTTATCAGTTATCAAAATGTATATTTTATTGTGATTACATCTTGATGCAACTACTAAAAATATTTGATGTGTCACAATCACTTCATGGGTTAATTTGGCCATGATGCTATATATACGAGATTTGATACGTGGCTTAAACAATTTGTAAGTTTATCCTAATAATGTTCTAACACTATGTACGTAAATAATGTTTGTAAGTTATGCTAACTTATGATTTTCTTAACACTATGTAGGTAAATAATTCAAATAATGGTGTAAACCAATTTTTGAAAGATATAACTTGGGGACCTGGGCTTGAGGTCAGAACAATGTCTAATTATGTAGTGAATGGTTATAAGTTCCATACAGATGATTGCTCTAAAAAAAAATAGCAACAACAGCAAGGTGTTTGTTCAAAGTGGTGATGGCAACCAAGTTGGAGATATTGTTTATTATGGTATGCTCAAAGAAATAATAGAACTAGAATATACAGGTTGGCCATTTAAGAAATTGATACTCTTTAGATGCAACTGGTTTGACCTAAATCCAACAAGAGGTACACGAGTACACAATCAATACAACATAATTGAGGTTAATCATACGATGGAGTATGATCGCTATGATCCTTTCATAACTGCACATAATGTTAGGCAAGTGTATTATCCTCCTTATCCATTGCAACGGAATACGTACAATTGGTGGGTTGTAATAAAAACTAAACCTGTAGGTAGGATCAAAGTCAAGAATGTGTTAGATGTTGCATATTAAAATGATATCTCCAGTGTACACCAAATAGTGGACAATCATCTAGAAAATAATTTGGAACGTCCTGAACACATATTGGAAGAAGTTAATATAAATGAAGTAACAATTATAGAAAATGATTTGGAAGAAGAATCAACTGATGAAGCTCAAACAAGTGAGGACGAAGAATTCTCGGACGAGGTATAATACGTCGATGAGCTTTAAAAAGTTAGTTTTTTAAATAAATCTCATTTTATAGCTAATTTTTTATATATTTCAATCTAAATATGTATTATATTATGTAGATGGCAAGCAAGGGTCAAGGTAACAATGACCCTACTAGTTCTCGGGGTCGAGAAAAGGCTAGGAAGGGAAAGAGGATGGTAGAAAATAATACTCCATATGTTCCACCCTCTTCAGAGATGCCTATGCCTATGTCTTATCCTCCACCCCATGACTATACTAAGCTGCCACAGCATCACGAGCCCTACACCTTCATGCAGACATCAGGTCGTTCATCACAGGGCCATATGACTATACGTCCGACATACATTCTAGCTGCCTCACGACCACGTGGATCACAACCATCTGCATCGCATGGATTGCATCCATCCATGTCACAGCCACATGGATCAGAGCCACTCGGGTCATAGCCATCAGTCTCACAGCCACTTGAGGTCCATCCAGCTATGTCGCAGTCACAGGGATCGCAACTATCTTCATAAGTGACTCCATCTATTTCGGGCCTTCGCCTGCGAGGTAGTAGTTCTGACCCTCCTACTTAGGCTCTCATTTAGGGACTAAGTATCCCAAAACACTCTGAATCCCAACACCGAACTTCTCGGCAAACCAAAATAGCATAAATAAACTTAGAGGAAGCAGTTAATAGGGGTTCGGGGCATAAATTCTGAAAACGATCGGTCGGGTCGTTATAGTATCAATTCAACCGCACTTGGTCCAAGGAACGGTAAAGAACCCAGGGGAAATAATATTTACCAATCAAAAACTTGGGAAATTCCTATGCCTAGGTCCGGTATTTGGACCGACCGGCAAAATCACATGCTCCGATTCTTCGCAAGCACAAATAAAAGGAAATCTGGCATAAATCAAAGGCAAATTGAAGAAATACTTTTCATTAAGTAAATGATAATTACAAAACCGATGAAAGGTCCTTCCACATACAAAAGCCCACAAAGGGTCCTTACAAAAAAAAAACGGCTAAAAGTCCAATCTACTCTGGAGGATGCATCTTCGGGAGCCGTTTCTGCAAAGAACCATTTCCTTGGAGGCCTCATCTCGGTTTTCCAAATGGCGTCTTCAAGGATCTAGAACAAGAATAAAATAATGCAGAAGAAGCAGAAAAAGAAAAAGTCGTAGACCGCCAAAGAGCAAAAGCTTTTAACAGATTCTTAACCTAATAGAAGACTTGGCAAGCGTAGGCCTTACTGGCACCGCTATTTTGAGTCCACTTCTTGGAACATTGTGTTGTGAAAGTTAGTATCTGGTAGTGCCGCTTCACTCCACGGAAAGCAAAAGGAATGAAGCACCACACCAGGCCGAAGTAAGAAGGTGAGGGTCGGTGTAAAGTTCGAACATCCTCCAGAGCAAGTGCAAAGTTCGAATATCTTCCTCAGTAGGGAGAATTCGGCACCCCTATCTCGTATTCTCGAGCTAAAGACGACGGCAACAACAACAACAACAACAACAACAAAAAAACCACTGTGATCCCGCTCGATAGGAGAGAGCTTTGAGAAACAGCCATAGCATAACCAGCGAGAACACTGTCGTGTGGCCTTACGACATGTGCTTTAAACATGGGAAATAAAATTGGATGAGGAAGAAGAGAAGAAATGAGTTAAAAGATGTTGAAGAATGACTGAGTGAAGTTTTGGTTCAAGAAAGCTTCCATTTATAGAAAGAAGGTAGCGCAACCAACAGCGCAATCAATGCCTTTGGGAAACGTATCGGCAGGCACAATCAATGCTTTTTGGGAGATGTATCGGTGGTGGTATTATCGTTTTGTAGAATATAAACCGGCGGTATATCGAATAATTCTGGAAAGATGAACCGATAAGACGCCTCAGTTATCACAAAGGCTTACATCATAAGCTTGATATCATCGCGGGGTGTTTGAGGAGATAGATATCAAAGTCATTTCTTATCGTTTCACTCTAAGAAATTCGGGAACTATCTGTATATGGTAAAATCAGAGGGTCCAATTTTCGGTCATTACGATGCTTCATAAGCACATTTCCAAAGGCTCGAGGATATTCTGAAGGTTCACACCCGAGGGGTTATCAACGTCCGACCTAAGGGCAGTGCAGATCGATGGTTATGGTGAAAAAGTGGGAAGTTCCCAAGGTATATATAAGCTAACCAAGTCCATTTGGCTAGTTCAAGACTGTATCGTGGCATTAAATAGCTGTACCAACCATTTATCTTTGTAATAAATGCATTTGTACTATGTTGGGATTCCCCCTCATATATATATATAGGGGATCCTTGTCATTTTGTAAAGGGATCTGATACTCAATACTGAATATACAAGAATATTTTCTCTGCTTCCTAACTTAACATATTCTTTTGATCTCACTACTTACATTTATTACTTATATTCATCGTGTTCTATTTATTCTTCTTCCTTCATTGCTCTTTATTGGTCATAAGGAGCCGTCATCAAATCTATTATAACTGTTAATCCTCCATCGACTGCCTTTAGCAAGGCATCCGACTTGACCTCGAGGCCCCGAATAGGCAAGCTCGAGGCCACCGATTTCCCGCCATTCTCTATGCTGATTTTAAGCTATTATCTTATTTTCTAGTCTTTTACTTAGCATTATTACCTAACAACTAGCATAAAATAGATCACATATTTTTAGAACAACAAAATTAAATCTAATTGTAATTATCATTTTTGAGGTAAACAGATTTATAGTAAAGAAATGGTAGATAGTATTACAAAAGAACAAGAAGAAGAATTTTTTTATTTTTTTTTACTGTCTTCTTCTTCTTTGTGAAATTATAAAATTTACTACACTGTTTCTTTTTTATTTTTTATTTTATATTTAAATACAGTAACTTTTTCTCGTAACACCAAAAGCAAGATGGGTTACCTTTTCTCTTGCTCATTTGTGTACTTTTGTTTTTTCCCGCTCAGTGTTTTACTTTAAGAAGTGAGTAAACAAAAATTGATCTTAAAAAATTATTTGTGTGTTATTTATTAATTTCATTTTAAGTGAAGGAAGCCACTTTTTCAAATACCAACAAGGGTTACGAAGGAGTATTAAGTACTCCTTCATCCTTAACCAGAGGTCTCGGTTTTGAGTTCCTAGGTATGGAGTCGCCTTTGTTAGAGAACGCTTTATCTCCCAATGTGAGATTTCCTGCGAATCCGAATTCGGGCCTCAATATGAGTACCTGACACCAGGTGGGAAACAAAAAAAACATTGATGGATCAAAGATGGGAAAAAGGAACTAATTTGCATTTGAAAGAGTAATAAATTACAAGACATAATGTTGAAGACTTTTTTTATCTTTTAAAGTAAATTTTATATTGGTCAAAATTGTCATCTGATTATTTTTTATTTGCAAAACTTTAAAATTAATTACTAATATTTTACTTATTAAAAATTTTATTTGAAGTATGTAGGAAATTCTAGTATTTTGGAATTGAAAATCAAAACTAAAAGTTTACAGTATATGAATCTTCTCGATTATTTTGATAATATGAACTACGTAAAGTAACTACTATTCTCTCCTTGTTACTTTTTAAAATGTTAAGCAATTAGAGTCTGTTTGGAAAGCTACCCTGTAATTGGAATTGGTGTAATTATTAGGGTAGTAATTACACAATCGAGTAATTACTCAGTTGTATAATTGCGACAACCTATTTGTTTGTCATAGTGTAATTACAGTGTAATTACAAGTTTACTGTTTGATTGTACAAGTGGAATTACACAACTAGATTAAATTTTAAATTAAGTAATTATCAAAACTTAAAAATTGATATAATTAATATATGCCTATACATTTTTATAAGTATAAATAATATTATATTTGATATTTAAGATGCATATTTTTGTGAATATACGTTAATAAGTAATATTGTAAAAATAATTTATCTATATATTTTAAATTAATAATATTTAGTTTAGATGTGTACAAAAATTAAAAATATACTTTTTTTTGTAAGAACATCATGGAATTCATATTTGATAAAATAAATTAATATTTATAAATATAATAACATTATTCAAATGTTTGACAAAATTGATCAATCAATTCTAACTAAAAAATGAACAACATGCGACATGATCCAATAATACTAAAACAAGTAAATTAGAATCATGAATATAACACAATTTCAAAATTAAAAAATAAATTATTTAGCATATGTTAAATTCCAATATAATAATAGTAAGTTCCACTATAATTTTAGATTAGGAAACATAATAAGTTTATAACAACATTCAACAATAAAATTTCACTTTAATTACATCACTCATTATATGACAAATTTATAAATGACTCATTATTTATACTATTAGGAGGTGTAGTTTCAAAAAAAAAAGAATAATAAAATAAAATATAAGCAATAACAAGAATTAAAGGAAGAGAAATAAAAGATAAATAATGTACAAAGAAAAATATATTTTAAAATTTTAAAAAAAATTAAAAAGTAAAAATTAAATTACTAGAAATAAAAGGTCATAAAGAAAATAAATTAAAATAAAAATAAAAAGGAAAGAAAATAAAAAATAACCCTGTAACTACACAGTGTAATTACCAACAATTCTCACCTCCCCCTTGAGAATTGGAGAGTGTAATTACACCCCTCCAATTACACCCAATTCCATGCTGACCATATAATTACTTGGCCGAACAAACATGCCAAACTGTTTAATTACACCCAATTACACCCAAATTCAATTCTTAGGTGGCTTTCCAAACATGCTCTTAAAGTTTTGCTTAGAATTTTTATATAAGTAAACTATGTCGTGAACCCTAATATATACTCCTTCTGTTTCATATTATTTGAGGTAGTTTGACTCGGCACGGAGTATAACAAAAAAGAAGAAGACTTTTAAAAGTTGTGGTCTTAAAAGCTTAAGGGGTAAAAGATTTGTGGGGCCATGCCATTTGTGTGGCTATATGTGACGACCCAACCCGTCGTCTCATGTATTACTGCCCCATTTACTCCATTTTATGCTTCTTCATGTTTTGTTATCAGTATGTGGTGTGTTAGAGTTGATTTGGATTGATTTTGATAAGAAATGATACACTTAGTCTCTTTAAGCAAGGCTTAAGTTGAAAAAGTCAACCGGACGTTGACTTGTGAGTTATAGGGCTCGGATGTGATTTTTGGTATTTCGGTTAGCTTCGGGGGATGATTTGTGACTTAGGAGCGTGATCGGAATTGATTTTGGAGGTCTGGTGTAGAATTAGGCTTGAATTGGCGAAGTTAGTATTTTGGCGAATTCCGGTTGATGGGTGAGATTTTGATCCGAGGTTCGGAATGGAATTCCGAGAGTTGCAGTAGCTTCGTTAGGTGATTTTGGATATGTGTGCAAAATTTCAGCTCCTTTCGACATCGTTTGGTTGGGTTTTTGATTGAATGTGAGTTTCGGAAGAATTTGAAGAACTTAGGCTTGAAAGTGATGAAAAATGAGGATTTTTGTGTTGTTGGATGTGTTTTTAAGAATGGAACAAGTTTGAATAGGGTATTGGATCATGTCTGTGCTTTTGGTTGAGGTCCCGGGGGCCTCGGGGTCGGTTCGGGTGGTTAAACGGAGAGTTTTTGAAGTTTGTTGCATGTTGGGGTTGCTGGTATCTGTTCGTTTCGCACCTGCGGTTATGGGACCGCAGGTGCGGTCTCGCTGAAGCGGTTTGAGGAGCGCATAAGCGGAAGTCTTGGTCCTTGCCAGATTCTGCAGGAGCGGAAAGAGGACCGCATAAGCGGTCTCACAGAAGCGAGCTGGGCCTCGCAGAAGCGGAATGGGCGATCCCGCTGAAGCAAAGCGGTGGGTGCCTTAAGTGAAAAGTCCGCAAAAGCGGACGTTGACCGCATAAGCGGATGTCGAAAAGCGTTATTTGATCCGCAGAAGCGAAAGTCGACTGGGCAGAAGGGTTTAAATGTTATATATCATCCGCGAGCATGGGGTATTTTCCACCATTGTGGAGCGACCTTGAGAGCTTTGGGCGAGTATTTTTGAGAGTTTTGACTGGGAATCGATTGGAGGTAAGTCCATTGGCCTAATTATTCACATTTATAATAGATTTAACATGGAAGTGGGTTGAAATTCATCAAAAAGGGGTAAAATTAGGGCTTGAGTTTTTGATATTTCAAATGGGGATTTGATAGGTCATTTGAGCTCAGATTTGGGAGTTCTTGGTATTTATGAACTCGTGACAAGACGAGAAATCCGGTAATGTGAGTTTTGTGATTTTTCGAGAAATGGGCCCGGGGCTCGGGTTTTGCTAGTTTTGAGATTTTTGCTATATTTTGATTATTTTCGATTGGGTATTGTTTCCTTAGCATATTATGATGCATTCGCTCTGATTTTGGTTAGATTCGACGCACGTGGAGGCCGAGATGAGGGGCAAAGGCATCGCGAGCTAGAGATTTCGCCGGTTCGAGGTGAGTAATACTTGTAAATGATATTCTGAGGGTTTGAAACCCCAGATTTGCACATTATAGTGCTGTATTGAGGTGACTTGCACGCCGGATATGAGCGTAGGGTAGAGCACCGTTGGGGATTGTGACTTGGTCCGTCACGGTTGTTGATTTTTACCGCGTATTTGACTGAACTACTTGTTATCATCATAATTTGGACTGATTGCTATGTCTGGGCTTCGTGCCAAATATGTGAATCCTTCAGGGATTGATATCACTGTTTTTGCATTTTTTTGCATATTATTTGATCTCGGTCTAGGGTTTTAATACTAATCTGTAAACTCAGCCATTTATCTAAGATTTGAAAACTTAAACAACATATTTTTGACGTTTTGAGCTGAAAACTTTTATTTGAATATCGCCCAAGTGGCTTATGTGTATTTCTGGAATGAGGATGGATCGGGCTGCACGCCGCAGCGGTGTGATATTGATATTGCGCTTGGGCTGTAGGAGCCCCTTAAGAGTCTGAACCGCCACAGTGAGGGCGGGTACCCAAATGGATCGGGCTGCGCCCCGCAGTGGTCATGTGCATTGCATTGGATTCATGCATTAGTTCCTATTTGTACTACGTGTCATGACATTCAGCACTCTCATTTCATTGGCATCAATGCTACTTCGTGCACTATTTACCAGATACCTTGGTGTTATTTGTTGGTGTAGTGTTGTGCCCGAGGGGCTGACTTATGTGCTGACTTGCACTATCTAATATCGCATTCATATGCTTGACTGTTGGAAAAGGATATTTTCAAAAGAGGTTTTTAATTGAACCAGATATTTCTAAAGAATTTTCACGGTTTACTGTTTTCTCAAAGGGTTGTACTGCCCTATATAGCATGGTGGAGTGCTCTTACGTGATTTCTTGCCGCTCAGTTATTATTTACTCTTATTATTCAATAATTTGGAGTACTTACTTTACTCCCTGCACCTCGCGTGCAGTTGCAGGTATTGTTCACCAGGTAGCCGGTTATTAGCTGATTGAAGGTATTACTATTGAAGCTGAGCAAGGTGACCGCCAGCGTTCGCAGCATCGAATGTTGTTTTTAGAATTCTAGAATTTATTTCTTGTATATTATTAGCCCTGTAGTTGTGTCCAGGTTTTCTTTAGATGCTCGTGACTTGTGATACCCTGATCGGGTTGTGTTGGGTTGCAAATACTGGTTATTATTGTCGTTAAGTTGTATTTATCTATTCATTATGTTTAATAATTGTTAAAGAGATGATTTGGGTTAGGTTGCTGGCCTTGTCTTCACGAGAGGCGCCATCACGATCGGGTTTGGAAATTGGGTCGTGACAAGTTGGTATCAGAGCCTAGGTTACTAGGTCTCACGAGTCATGAGCACTTTTAGTAGTGTCTCGCGGATCGGTACGGAGACATCTGTATTTATGCTCGAGAGGCTGCAGAACCTTTAGGAAAACATCACTTTCTTGGAATTCTTATCGTGCGTACTTGATTGAGCTTGAGATATACTCTTGAAATTCCTTCCACACGTCTGTATGCGCACATGAGCGCTCAGTATTGTATGTGCCTTGATGGCTTGTGATTCCCCGATCAAGGGGTGAGATGTGATCTCCGTGATGAGTTTGATGTTGCGCTAGTCTGGAGGACTTGAGGCCGGATATTTGCCTATGGCTTGAGCACCGAGGTGCTAATTGTGTGAGCAAGTGTTTTGAACTTATATGTTTGGTATTGTCCCTATTAACCGGAATGGCGGTTTGGTATTCATATGATGAGTATGTTAGTACTGCGAGATGTATCTATATGACTTGGTAGTGACGAAGAAGTCTGCTAGATAACAGATGAACTGTTAAGTGATTCAAATTCCTATTGTGATTCGATGTGTAGCCCAAATATGGGCACGTGAAGAATATTATTGTGTCTCCTAGTTGGGGAGGGTAGTGCAGTACATGTGGCGGTATGAGTTCAGACCCAGGAAGACTAAATGACTGTGTAACGTATATGATGGTGGAAGGCATGCTGAAATACTAAATTGAGGAAAAGCAGGTGGGTTATCTCCTGCGGAGTGTTCTTAAGTGGTATGATCCTTATGTGTATGTTAGAAGATCTCATATGTAATTGAAGAGCACGTGTTGAAATTTGAAAATTCAGGTCGCTTAAGAGAGTGGACTCAACTGGCGTGGGGATGAATGCAAGAATTGTAGAGGATTTTAGTACTAGATGATCTCTGTTTTCGCAAACGTGTAAATGATTTGAGTTTAATCTCACTATGGTATTGTGGCATCATTAGAGTAAAAGTGTTATGAGTTGTTGGGTGTGTCTTGATATATGGCTTCGAGCCAAGTTGGGGAGATTGCGGTTGATTAGCTGATTGCATGGTGGTGTGCTATGATGGTTCCGGTCTGAGGCATGTTGGTGGATCAGTTTTGGTTGTGGAAATTGAGCCGAGGATGGCACGAGTAATGTTCCACAGGGTATGAGAATCACGGAATGTCTAGAATTATTGTTGGTAAAGAATGCTTGGTGCATAGAGCAAGAAGTTGCTTGGTTGTATTGGGATGAGGATCTCCTTTTGTGGTATCGGAGTGCCAATAAGGCACGAGTGGTTCTGTTTGTTGAGTCAGGTAATTTGCAGTTTGAAAAAGAGTGAATGACTTTCGAGAATGATTCTAATATGTTCAAGATTTTACATGTAACGATCAGGTGTTTTAAGGTTGTGTATGTGGTTAGAGACTATGTTTTCATTGGAAAATGTCAAGACTTGTGGTATTTATATGTTAATTATGGGATTCTATGCATCAGTATCGGGAAAGTAATGGTAACGAATTCAGATTCGCAGGAAGTTCTTCAAAGTAAAGTATTCTGGAATGTGGTATTTCTGGAAACATTTGAGGGAGTATCCGGTGGCCTATGGGCCTTAGACAGTGTGGTCTTATGTTCGAGTCTCGTGTGGTAAGCCTGGATTTAGGCATTGTGATGCTACAACAAGGGAGAAATATCAAATTTATGATGAATCAGAAGGAAACCTAGATAAATGAAGTAGCTTGTTAGTGGACCGAATCGGTATTGTAAGGATATGATTAATTCCTTGTGTGTGTTTGAGGCAATGAGTTCGTACAGGTATTTTGCAGCAAAGCTCTTGAGTTCTGACAGCTTGTTTAGCTTGGTCTAGTTAGAAAGATTCAGTCCTGACAGTTTAGCCTATGCAAATGGAATTGGGAGAGAATTCTTGTTGGGTTTCACCGTGGTTTGGAGATGAATATATTTTCTATGGGTATGCGAGGCATGGGTTGCGTAATGATTCTTCTTCCTAATGGGATCGGCGAAAGTTCTTGATTAGATAAGTTACAGTTCAGTTTTGAAAAGAAGTTCATAAAATTCTTAGGCAACGGTTAGCCTCAGGTAATCAAGGAAATGGAATTGCTAATTGAAAGTGATTTGACGAGGGTATGTGTCTCGGAAAAAGGGTAATGTGATTAGACTAACGATACTTCGGAAGTATTGCGGCACTTTCTTACTAAATCGACTACTGATATCTGAGTTTGTTTGATGGCACAGGAGAATTTTAGAATATCTTTCGTGGAATGATTGGGTACTCGAGGTGTAATATGTATTCATACTGCGAGATTTGGGGTCAGGTACAGTGATTCATGTGCTATATGGAGTTGGAGACTGGGAGTTCTCAGGTTCAGACTGTGTAGCAGTTGTGGATTGTGTGTATTGGTACCGTTAGCGGATATTGGGATTTGGAAGCCCGAGTGGATCTTTCTTTGCTTGATATATTAGATTTTGGATATGATGTTGGGGTGTAGACTGATTGTCTCAGTGTTGGGTTATTCTAGACTATTGAGTTATGGGTTATGTCGGAAAATGCCACAGGTTGCGTGGCGGAGTGCGTCAGATTATATTCTAGCAGAGTGGTTGTATTCCAAACACCAGCGGACGGGTGGGAAGGATTTATTTTATTAATTGGGCCTTCGTGGCGGATTTCAGTGCAGAGGTTTCTACCATTGATTCAGTTCCAGTATTGAGGGGCTTTTTCGGATGCGTTTCTTGTGGCCGGGCATGTCGTCGGGCGAGATTGTGGATTTCGGTATTTATTTGGTGCCCAGCACCTTATTGTACGTCTCTGGCAGGAGTTATGGTAGTGGAAGGAATAGCTTCAGGCTTCTTGGTATTGAGTTCGTTGGCAGGCCAATGTGGCTACGTATTTGGCTTGAGTTAGCTTGGTTAGTTCCGAGTGGTATTGTTGAGGGATAGGTTAATTCGATCGTTATTTAACTTAATAGTGATTTGAGGAGATCTATGAGTTGCTTTCTGTACTGTGAGACATTAAGATTTGTTGGATATGGGCTCATATGGCGTGGTTCCATTGAGGATTCATAGAGGAAGTCGAACGGGAAGAGTAATTGAGTGTTTCTTGGTAAATGGAGTATTGGTTATGACCTAGCAGGTTGCGTGTCGTATGTATTTGTGTCACCGTGGGTGTAATGAATTGCCTTGGTTTCAGACATCAAATTGTGCGTGGCTATTGATTTTGAGCGTAGCGACTTGAGATATGTCAGGTGCAACAGTGTTTGGGTAGGATCGCGCATTGTAGCGAGGCTACGTGGAGTTATGACCTTTCAAGGTAGGTTCAGGTGTTCTATCTCTATGATGTGAGACGGGGTCCTAGCCTTGTGTTGTGATGATACTGATGGACTTGAGTTACAGCTCTTTCGCTTGAGTCATTTGTTATGATTTGCGTATGTTCAGACCGTATCTTATCGGTGCGTGTATTATGCAAGTTGTGTCTTAGGCCTGTATGGAGGTATCATACCACCAGAGTGGTGTGTTGGATTCGAGGTGGTCATTGGACTCATTAATGAATACGAACGCATTTTATTTCAGCTTGTTGGAAGGATAATATCAAGGTTCGGCTCGGAATCTGCTATGGTATTAGTCTAAAAGTAAGTGGCTTCATGAATGGTTGATCTGGGAAATGGTTACAATTTATTATGTGTTTCAGTTATCGTTGGCAGTATATGAAACTGTTGGAATAAGGCCTTAGTTGATAATAGGTTTTTTACCGGTATCCGGGTGTTGTGGGCAACTGCTGTGAATAGAAGTTATCGTTTCGAGTGTTGAGCTATATAGTATATCATGTGATTGAGGGTTATTACAGCTAGTTCAGGCTTTTTCTGAGTATAGATGCGAGGTTCTGATTTTGTGTATGATTTCGGAAAGCGCAATGCGGTCCTACGGTTTATGGTTTAGATGGACCGTGAAATTTTAGCTATATTGTGTTATCGGACCTATGTGAGATAGGGTGACGAGGGATTACCCCAGGTATATGCTTGGTAAGGTCATTCGGCTATTGGATTGCTTCTAGTACAACTCTGGGTACGCTCGAGGACGAGCGTTTGTTTAAGTTGGGGAGGATGTGACGATCCGACCCCTCGTCTCATGTGTTACTGCTCCATTTCCCCCATTTTATGCTTCTTCATGTTTTGTTATCGGTATGTGGTGTGTTAGAGTTGATTTGGATTGGTTTTGATAAGAAATGAGACACTTAGTCTCTTTAAGGAAGGCTTAAGTTGGAAAAGTAAACCAGACATTGACTTGTGAGTTATAGGGCTCGGATGTGATTTCCGGTGTTTCGGTTAGCTTCGGGGGATGATTTTTTACTTAGGAGCGTGATCGGAATTGATTTTGGAGGTCCGGTGCAGAATAAGGCTTGAATTGGCAAAGTTAGTATTTTGGCGAATTCCGGTTGATGGGTGAGATTTTGATCCGAGGGTCGGAATGGAATTCCGAGAGTTGCAGTAGCTTCGTTAGGTGATTTTGGATATGTGTGCAAAATTTCAGGTCCTTCCGACGTCGTTTGGTTGGGTTTTAAATTGAATGTGAGTTTTGGAAGAATTTGAAGAACTTAGGCTTGAAAGTGATGAAAAATGAGGATTTTTTTCTTGTTGGATGCGTCTTTAAGAATGGAACAAGTTTGAATAGGGTATTGGATCATGTTTGTGCTTTTGGTTGAGGTCCCGAGGGCCTCGGGATGAGTTCGAGTGGTTAAACGGAGAGTTTTTAAAGTTTGTTGCATGTTGGGGTTGCTGGTATCTGTTGATTTCGCACCTGCGGTTATGGGACCACAGGTGCGGTCTTGCTGAAGCGGTTTGAGGAGCGCATAAGCGGAAGTCTTGGTCCTTGCCATATTCCGCAGGAGCGGAAAGAGGACCACATAAGCAGTCTCGCAGAAGCGAGCTGGGCCTCGCAGAAGCAGAATGGGCGGTCCCGCTGAAGCGAAGCGGGGACCGCAGAAGCGGTAGGTGCCTTAAGTTAAAAGTCGACAAAAGCGGACGTTGACCGCATAAGCGGATGTCGCAAAAGCGGTATTTGATCTGCAGAAGCAAAAGTCGACTGGGCAGAAGGGTTTAAATGTTATATTTCATCCACGAGCATGGGGTATTTTCCACAATTGTGGAGCGACGTTGAGAGCTTTGGGCGAGTAATTTTTAGAGTTTTGACTGCGAATCGATTGGAGGTAAGTCCCTTGGCCTAATTATTCACGTTTATAATAGATTTAACATGGAAGTGGGTTGAAATTCATCAAAAAGGGGTAAAATTAGGGCTTGAGTTTTTGATATTTCAAATGGGGATTTGATAGGTCATTTGAGCTCAGATTTGGGAGTTCTTGGTATTTATGAACTCGTGACAAGACGAGGAATCCGGTAATGTGAGTTTTGTGATTTTTCGAGAAATGGGCCCGGGGCTCGGGTTTTGCTAGTTTTGAGATTTTTGCTATATTTTGATTGTTTTCGATTGGGTATTGTTTCCTTAGCATATTGTGATGCATTCGCTCTGATTTTGGTTAGATTCGATGCGCGTGGAGGCAGAGATGAGGGGCAAAGGCGTCGCGAGCTAGAGATTTCGCCGGTTCGAGGTGAGTAATACTTGTAAATTATATCCTGAGGGTTTGAAACCCCGGATTTGCACATCATAGTGCTGTATTAAGGTGACTTGCACGCCAGATATGAGCATAGGGTAGAGCACCGTTGGGGATTGTGACTTGGTCCGTCCCGGTTGTTGATTTTTACCGCGTATTTGACTAAACTACTTGTTATCATCATAACTTGGACTGATTGCCATGTCTGGGCTTCGTGCCAAATATGTGAATCCTTCAGGAATTGATATCACTGTTTTCGCATTTTTTGCATACTATTTGATCTCGGTCTAGGGTTTTAATACTAATCTGTAAACTCAGCCATTTTTCTAAGATTTGAAAACTTAAACAACATATTTTTGACATTTTGAGCTGAGAACTATTATTTGAATATCGCCCAAGTGGCTTATGTGCATTTCTGGACTGAGGATGGATCGGGCTGCACGCCGCAGCGGTGTGATATTGATATTGTGCTTGGGCTGTAGGAGCCCCTCCAGAGTCTGAACCCCCACAGTGAGGGCGGGTACCCAAATGGATCGGGCTGCGCGCCGCAGCGGTCATGTACATTGCATTGGATTCATGCATTGGTTCCTGTTTGTACTACGTGTCATGACATTCCGCACTCTCATTTCATTGGCATCCATGCTACTTCGTGCTCTGTTTACCAGATACCTTGGTGTTATTTGTTGGTGGAGTGCTGTGCCCGAGGGGCTGACTTATGTGCTGACTTGCACTATCTAATATCACATTCATATGCTTGACTGTTGGAAAAGGATATTTTCAAAAGTGGTTTTTAACTGAACCAGATATTTCTAAAGGATTTTCACGGTTTACTGTTTTCTCAAAGGGTTGTACTGCCCTATATAGCATGGTGAAGTGCTCTTACGTGATTTCTTGCCGCTCAGTTATTATTTACTCTTATTACTCACTGAGTTGGAGTACTCACTTTACTCCCTACACCTCACGTGCAGGTGCAGGTATTGTTCACCCCGTAGCGAGTTATTAGTTGATTGAAGGTATTACTATTGAAGCTGAGCAAGGTGACCGCCAGCGTTCGTGGCATCGGACGTTGTCTTTAGAATTCTGGAATTTATTTCTTGTATACTATTGGCCCTATAGTTGTGTCCAGGTTTTCTTTAGATGCTCGTGTCTTTTGACACCCTGGTCGGGTTGTGTTGGGTTGCAAATACTGGTTATTATTGTCGTTAAGCTGTATTTATCTATTCATTATGTTTAATAATTGTTAAAGAGACGATTTGGGTTAGTTAACTGGCCTTGTCTTCACAAGAGGGGCCATCACGGCCGGGTTTCAAAATTGGGTCGTGACACTATAAAAGCTTCTCATTAAGGGCAAAAAAGGTAAAAAGAGTTTGAAGTTGAATTATTTCCAAATTTAGAAATGTGTCTGTTTGACCCAAAAGTTAAGAATATACTTTGTAAGCTAGAAAACAATCAAAAAATATGAAAAGGTAAATCGTAATCAAATATAGCAGACCCAGAGATGTAAGAATGATGTTTTCATTATAGATCTGATATTGTAAGATAGTATTATGAGCTCAAGAGAATATGTTCGTTGGAGATAGAGATATAGGGAGAGTAGGAGAAAATGAGAGAGTTGTATTATTCAAGAATAACACTGATGCCCTATTAAAATGGGAAGATCCCCTTTATATAGGGAAAGGACTTCCTTGGAGTAATAATTAATTAATTAAAAAAAATACAAAAAATGGTCGACGTCCTCCTAGCGAGGACGCCGAGTTCTGACTGTCGTTGCCTTTGTCCTTGCGTCCGAGCCGTACCCTTCGGCGTAGAGACATATACTTACTGGGCGTACCCTTCGACGTAGAGACGTATACTTACTGGGCGTACCCTTCGACGTAGAGACGTATAGGGCCAAATTTGACCCCATGCAGTTAGTCCCTCCGCTTATTGGAGGCGTATCCAGTAGACGTCTTCAATGGGTGGAAATGCAAACCTCGTCTTTAGAAAATTTTAACCTTACTATGGGGGTGATGATGTGAGTGAGGGGATATATATGGCATCGTTAAGCCGTCGGCGTGTGGCCCCCTTTTGTAAATTACGTCATTGCCCGCATGCGTCATAATTATACTTGCTCCTGAGGCAGTTCAGGGGCTGATGTGATGTTTTGGTTTCCCGTGCTCGTTTTGAATCATGCCTCTTTGATTTCCGTGCATCCTAACCCTATAAATAGGGGGAAGGTTCAATCTATTTTATCTTTCGAACCTTTGAACTTTTTCTGCTTCCTATTTCATATTTTTTCTCTAGTAACTGCTATCTCGTATGAGGCCCTTCCATTTCTTTTGAAACCACATTTCTTATCATTAGAGCTTTGCCTCTTATAGAAAATATCATGACAAAACGTGGACAAAGTAGTAAAAAGGCAAAGGGTAATACCCCATCTAGGGTTCCACCATCTTCCGGTGGTAAAGGTGAAAAGGCAGAGAAGGCCCTTGTTCCTCTTAGTATAGATTTTCCAACGAGGAGCCCAGACCTTTCCTGGGAGCACAGCGAGTTATTACAATCCAACTTGGATGAGCTTCGAGAGACGTACCATATTCCGGGCCATGTGGGGATAGAGCCGGCAGGGACGGACTATGCCAATATGCATCGGCCTGGGTACTGCATATTCTATGAGTGCCCGTTCTTGATAGGCTACAGTCTCCCAATTTATCCCCTAGATGGAGGAGCTTTGTCATTTTTACAACGTGTGCCTGGCTCAGCTCACTCCCTACAATTTGAAGGTATGTCGTCTTATGACCACCTATGCGGCCAGGGCTGAGTGCAGTGTCTCGGTCCACCACCTCTTACAGTTATTCAGCCCAGGTTACCTGGGAGGTACCGTGCTGTAGCTGAAAAGTCGTGGCACAAGGGGCTTAGTTGTTAAAGCCAACGACAAGACTAACCGCCTCTTTTGGCGTAAATTCTTCTACATCAGGACGAAGCATCTGGTGTCGAATCCCGAAGGGTTCCCAGAAAGTTGGAATCTAGAACGTAAGTATTTTTACTTGTAAAATTTTCAGGATTGTTGCGACTTTAACCGTACGGCCATGGTGATTTCTTTTGCTTACCTCCCCCTTTTTTGCAGCGAGGGCTTCTCCATCTCGGTTCATTGAAAATATTAGGTCGTGGGTGGAGGGAGTGATTCCGTATGCGAAGGAATGCCGCACTTGGGCTGCATTTCGTGAACGATACGGCCCATCAGGTAACTCTTTGATTATGGTTTGGGGGTTTACCTTAGGTTTCTTTATCTGACCTATTCGTATTGGCAGGTCGGAGCGCCCCCAAGAAGAAGAAGAAGAGCATCGTTACCTCGCCTGGGGCGAGGACTGACTCTGAAGACTAATACATACCTTGTGGCTTGCCCAGTGACGGCGTTCCGGAGGTTCCTCAACCTGAGGCTGCACCCGTGGTTGCGTCCATAAGTGAAGCAACTCCTTCACTACTATCCCCACGGCCTGTGGAGGAGACTTCCGAGGGCGAGGAGCCGCCGGAAAGGAAGAGACGCTGATTGATGATTGGCAAGGGTATAGTCACAGAAGATGAGGGGGCGAGTGAGCCCCATCGGGAGTCAAGGCTAGTTTTTATGGCCGATGCCATCCGTTCTGGGAGTTCGGCTTCCCAAGGAAGGGCAGTTCCTGATGCCACTAAAGCATATGTTCCGGAGGGTGGCTCGTTGGCTGCCGCCGAAGAAGTAGGTGATGGTGAGAGGGTGGACCCTGAGGTCGCCCCTGTGGATGCAGATGCACTAACGAGAGGTCCAGCCCGCGTGGGGATGACGGGGGTGGATCTGACTGCCGAATCCTGATTCCATGCGGGTATAACCTGTTGCAACACAGTGAGCAAGCAGCAGCGGATATGACCCTGCTATGTGCGGCCGCTGAGCGAGAGATGTTAAAAGGTGTTAGCGATGGGGATTTATCTTGGAGGGTTGCTGGCGCAGCCTTGCAGGTATATTTTGATTTTCTTCATGTATTGTAAAGTGAACTTTGGTGCATACTGACTTGTCTTTTCTCTTTTTCCTCTTTTTTAGACTCTCATTTTGGAGATAGAGAGGGGTCGGCGAGTGCAAAGGAAGGCCGCCACCTTTAATAAGGTGGTGAAGAAGTATCGGCGATGCCGTGCCAAGCATCAAGCGCTGGCGGACCTACTCAAATAGGACCCGCAATTTCGGGTTTTTCGTTAGGGCTTGGAGTAGTTGGAGGCCCAGCTGAAGCGAAGGATAGTTGAGCTGGAGCAAGTTGATGACCAGCTGATGGCTGCTTTGGCTCGAAATATTGAACTGGAGACTCTCCTCCAGTCAAAGGAAGATGAACTGGAGGTTGGTCGTGGGGTAGCGGCGGAAGCCGCTGATTTGCGAGCCAAGGTTGCTGCCCTGACCGCCGAGCTTAATGCCAAGGTGGCTAAAGTTGAGGCACTTAAGCAGACTGTTGCGTCCAGGCCCAACGAGGGTGTGCATGGCGAGGCGCGGGAGATGTGGATGTACGCCAAAGCTAATCTTGTCGTCTTCGAGGAATTCTTCGCTGCGGGCTGAGCTACTGAGGCGGAGGTTCAGGATTAGCAGCGTATAGCTCTGGTCGCCCGTGAAGCTTGCGGGTATAGTTATGATTACCCAGACCGGGCGGGCTATGCTTCCGAAGGTGTTAACAGTCTAGGCTCCGGGTCCTGGATCTCGGCAACTTATCAGGCCGGGGTCGGCGAACGAAATAACGGACCGGCGGGGGGTGATGAACGGGATGGCGGAGCGCCTTAGGGTTTGTACTTCACTTTGTTTTGCTATTTTTGGAGATGTAAAGGGGTCCTGTTGTACATGTATTTTTTTTTGATGATAATGGAAGTTATACTTTTGCTGCTGCTCTCTTCTTTTTGCATCTTTTATTTTTGGTATCTCATCTCCGTAGAATGGATGCTTGCTTCTTTCTAAGGTTCTTTAGTGTGCTTCCCGAACGTTGCTTGTGTTATCCGCTGATAGGAAGCGGATCTAATTAATAGTGGCATTGCTTTGTCTGCTACTTACGTGCCTTGTGCCGTAATCGAACGGGATTGGCGATTGTTGATGACGAGCCTTAGCTGTGATATTGTCGATGGCTTTAGCCATGTATGTAACTTTGATTGTCGTCGAGTTGCTCGTTTGTCATAGTCGAACCGAATCGACTTACTGACGATGATGGTTTTAGCCTTTTGTATGTTTGGGGGCGGCTTTGGCCGTATACATAACTTTGATTGTCGTCGAGCTACTTCGTTTGTCGTAGTCGAGCTGGGTCGACTTATTGACAATGGTTGCCTTATCCATTTACATGTTGGAGATGGCCTTGGTCATGTACGTGACTTCGACTGTCGTCGAGCTACTTTGTTTGTCGTAGTCAAGCTGGGTCGACTTATTGACGATGATGGCCTTAGCCATTTACACGTTGGAGATGGCCTTGGCCATGTACGTGGCTTCGACTGTCATCGAGTTACTTTTTTTGTCGTAGTCGAGCTAGGTCGACTTATTGACGGTGGCCTTAGCCATTTACACGTTGGAGATGGCCTTGTCCATGTACGTGAATTTGACTGTCTTCGAGTTACTTTGTTTCTCATAGTCGAGCTGGGTCGACTTATTGACGACTGTGGCCTTAGCCATTTACACGTTGGAGATGGCCTTGGCCATGTACGTGACTTCGACTATCGTCGAGTTACTTTGTTTGTCGTAGTCGAGCTGGGTCGACTTATTGACGATGGTGGCCTTAGCCATTTACACATTGGAGATGGCCTTAGCCGTTCATATATTGGAGATGGACGTAGCCGTTCATACATTGGAGATGGCCTTAGCCGTTCATACATTGGAGATGGCCGTGGCCGTTCATACATTGGATATGGGCTTAGACGTTCATACATTGGAGATGGCCGTAGTCGTTCGTACATTGGAGATCATACTAGTCTAGAACCTTTGTCATGCCAGTCAGGAGGGTGTACGGAGTGTCTGGTGTGATAAACTTGTTTCGTAAGTATTCCCAGGTGTCCCCTCTTCCGCCTCGTTAAAAACCTCGCCGAGAAAAGCCAATTGGGACAAAACTCGGGTAAGGGAAAAAGAGTGCGACTCGGGAGGCACCTTTCAGAAATGAAAATACTTGAGGTGGGCGACGTTCCAATTGTTTTGGAGCGTTTTCCCTTCCATTGTCTCTAATTGAAATGCCCCTTTATTTGTTGCTGCTGTGATTTTGTATTGTCCATCCCAGTTGGTGCCCAACTTTCCTTCGCTTGGGTCTTTTGACGCCAATGTTTTGGCCTTGAGGACGTAGCCACCCACTTTGAGTGGTCGTATTTTGGCCCTCTTGTTGTAGTACCTTTCGACTTGTTGTTTCTGGGCCACCATTCTTATGTGGGCTATTTCTCTTCTTTCCTCATCCTCATCGAGGTCTTAAAGTCTGTTCATGTCGTTCTTTGCTCCACTTGTATGCGAATACCTCAAGCTTGGTTCGCCAACTTCGACCGGTATGACCGCGTCGGTTCCGTAGACCAGTGAGTATGGTGTTTCTCTTGTGGAGGATTTGGGCGTGGTCCGGTGTGCCCATAGCACTTCCGGTAGTAGCTCAGGCCATAACCCTTTGACGTCCTCGAGCTTCTTCTTTAGTACGTTTAGTATCATTTTGTTGGATGACTCTGCTTGGCCGTTGGCGGAGGGTTGGTATGGCGTTTAGAGTATTCGCTTAATATGCCATTTATCGAAGAACTCTGTTATCTTCCGGCAGATGAACTGTCGCCCGTTGTTGCAGGTGATTTCTTTGGGGATGCCGAAGCGGCAGATGATATTTTTCCATATGAAAGCGATGACTTCCTGTTCCCGTATTTGGGCGTACGCACCTGCTTCCACCCACTTGGAAAAATAGTCAGTTTAAACTAATAGAAATCGTACCTTCCCTTGTCCTGCTGGTAGCGGACCGACTATGTCCATTGCCCATTTGATTAAAGGCTATGGGGAAGTGACTAAGTGGAGAGGCTCTCCTGGTTGGTGCATCATGGGGGCATACTTTTGGCATTCTTCACATCGGCGGACGTCTGCCACATCTTTTTTCATAGTTGGCCAATAGTGCCGGCCCATATTAAGCAGTGCATGAGGGCGCGGTTGCCTGTGTGGGCGCCGTAGTGACCTTCGTGTATTTCTTCGAGTACCGGCATTGTTTGGTGCGGCCCTAGGCACTTTGCCAGGGGTCCACCAAAAGTCCTTTTGTAGAGCTCGTGGTTTATCAGGTAGTACCGGGCAGCCTGTACACGGAGCTTCTTGGCTTCTTTTTTGTCAGGTGGGAGTGCAACCAGTCCCAAGTAAAATTTAAGGAGAGTACCTCAGTATGATCAATGGCTGAATGAAGGAGGGTGATCACGCTTTTTTTGTCGAAGTTTTTAGTGGCTGCGGCCAGTTTTGCTAGGCCGTCTGCCTCAGCGTTTCGTGCCCTCGGAACCTATTCGAAATGGCACTCGTCGAGCTCATTAATTAATCTGTGAATTTCTGACTGTTACTTTTGCAATCTCTGCTCCTTGATTTGGTAAGTCCCAGTGACTTGGTTCACCACGAGTTGTGAGTCGCAATGGAGAACGAGTCGTTGAGCTCCATACTTGATGGCTAGTTTTATACCTGCGATAACAGCCTCGTACTCGACCTCGTTCTTATTTATCTCGGGGCATCGTATGGACTGGTGAATTATTTCGCCCATAGGGACCTTGAGAATGAGTCCCTGTCCCGATCCCGAGGCATTAGCGGCACCGTCAGTGTAAAGAGCCCATAGGTCGGTGTTGGAGGGGGCACCATGTGCCTCTTGTTCCGCCTCTAGCAGTATTTCTGTGCTGAAGTCAGCTAGGAAGTCGGCGAGTACTTGCGACTTGATGGTGGTTCTCGAAAGATACGAGATATCGTGCTCGCTGAGCTCTATGGCCCATCTGGCAAGCCTGCCTGGTAACTCAGGCTTATGTAGGATGCTTCTCAAGGGGAAGGTTTTCACTACTTTTATGGGGTGGCATTGAAAATAGGGTCTGAGCTTCCGTTAGCTACGACTAATGCTAGAGCTAATTTTTCAAGGTGTGGATACCGTGTTTCGGCGTCTACTAAGGTTTTGCTAATATAGTAAATAGGGGATTGCGTACCTTTGGTCTCGCAAACCAATACTGTGCTGGCGGCGACCTCGGATACGGCCAAATACACCAGCAGGGACTCGCCCGGATTTGCTTTGGCCAGCAGCGGTGGCGAAGATATATGCGATTTCAGTTTTCTCAAGGCTTCGACACATTCCTCATTCCACCGTAACCCATTGTCCTTTCTCAGTACGCTGAAAAATTTGTGGCATCTGTCGGAAGATCGCGAGATGAATCTAGATAGGGCGGCTATTCGCCCCGTCAGCTTTTGCACCTATTTTTTGTTGTTCATCATTTCAAGTATTGCATCTATCGCTTTGATCTGATCTGGGTTGACCTCGATACCTCGTTGTGATACGAGAAATCCTAAGAATTTCCCTGAGGCTACACCGAAGGCGCATTTCTCGGGGTTCAGTTTCATCCCGTTCCTCCTCAATATCTCGAAGGCATCCTTCAGGTGGTTGATGTGATCCTCTTTTCTTATCGACTTCACCAGCATATCGTCGATATAGACTTCCATAGTCTTACTGAGCTGCTCTTTGAACATCTTGGTGACTAGTCTCTGGTACGTAGCCCCTGTATTTTTTAGCCCGAAGGGCATTACCTTGTAGCAGTAAGTCCCTTGATGGGTGACGAAAGTCGTCTTCTCCTGATCCTCTTCAGCCATCATGATTTGATTGTAGCCGGAGTAGGCATCTAGGAAGCTCAACAACTCATGTCCTGCGGTGGCGTCGATCAATTAGTCGATGTGAGGTAGTGGGAATGAATCCTTCGGGAACGCTTTGTTCAGATCGGTGAAATCTATGCACATTCTCCATTTCCCATTTTTCTTTTTTACCATGACGACGTTGGTGACCCATTGGGGGTACTTTGATTCCCTGATAGAGCCATTGGCAAGCAGTTTGTCTACTTCCTCGCTGACCGCTTCATTGATTGCGGCATTGAATTTCCTTATTATTTTCCGCACGGGCGGATGTAATGGATCGACGTTCAACTTGTGGGTGGCGATGTCTCGCGGGATCCCTGGCATAACTGAATGGGAGAAAGCAAATAGATCTGTATGGTTAGTTAGGAATTCACGATACTTACTTGGGTTGGCGAGTCCGTGGCCGATGTAGGCTTTCTTTGCTGGGTAGGTGTCGTCCAATTGGACTGGGTCGAGATCTTTGACCATTGCTTTACCGGCTTCTACGACATCAGGATCTCTAATGGCATCCGCTGTCGGGTCAACATTAGTCCCCGACACGGCTAATTGCTATTCCTCCACACTCGCCCCCTTCAGTTGTTGGGTGTGGGCGCAATCTTGAGCTATTTTGTAGTATTCCTGGGCGGTGTGTGGTTCTCCCCTAATACCGAATACTCCTCATGGGGTAGGGAACTTGATCCCTTGGTAAAGGCTTGAAGGAACTACTCGCATGGCGTGTATCCACGGGCATCCTAGGATGATGTTTTACACCGTTTCTTGGTTCATCACGTGGAAACTTGTTTCCAGCATGACTCCTCCCGCTAAGACGGGCAGTGTTATTTATCCGGATGTCCATTCCACTGTATTGTTGAAACCAGTTAGTGTTATGCAGCGCAGTATTTCCCTATCCTCGAGTCCCATTTGTGCAAGGACCTTGGGTGGATAATATAGGCGCCACTTCTGTCGTCGATCATGACTCTTTTAACATCCGTATCAGCGATATGCAAAGTAATAACTAAAGCATCATAGTGAGGGAAAGACAAATCGTCGGCATCAGACTTAATCGGAGGTGATATTGTCTTCGAAGTCGTCATACCGTTCATGGGCGATGGTCCGCTTCAGTCTGTGTGTGTTGGCGAATTTGACATGATTGATCACTGAGTCGTCGCCTCATCCGACGATCATGTTTATCATTCGTGTTGGGGAAGGCGACTTTGGCGGCCCGCGGGATTGTTCCCGTCCGCGTGCAAAATTGATTTTCCCTTTGTCGCTGAGTAATTCCCTCAGGTATCCCTCGTTCAGCATTCTGACCACTTCTTGCTGCAGGCCTATGCAGTCTTCGGTCTTCTGTCCCCGTTCCTGATGGAACTCACACAGGACGCTTGATTTCCTTGTGGCAGGGTCCGATTTCATCTTCTGCGGCCACTGCACCTTGGTGCCTAGCTTCTCCAGTGCGTATACTATTTCTGAAGGGGACACGCAAAAGTTATGTGCAGATAATAAGGGAGGCGTACCTCTTTCGATTCGGAGTGGGGCGACGAGTCGCTGTAACACGTCCGTATGTCTGGGTAGTGGATGGGAGGATCTGGTGTATGGCTGATGTCAGTCTCTGTTGGGGTGTGGGAGTTGTTCTCGTCGTCCTTCGTTGCGTCGATCTCTCCTTGTTTCCGAGTGTATCATCGCTAGCCGTTGAGTTGGCCCATTAAGATCATCCTCGTCCGCTCGTACCTCGGCGCAATAGGCATTGTGGCTTTCCTCCCATGTGGTAGGGGGATATTTCATGAGGTGACTCAGCAGCTTCTTGGTCACCCTCGAACCGTCCCTGCTTAGGCCGTTCTGGAAAGCGGCGACCGCCATACCTTTCGATACATTTGGTAGACTCATCCTTACCCTGTTAAACCTGGCTAGGAATTCCCTGAGCCCTTCTCCTGTGGTTTGTCTAACGGCGAAGATGTTGTTGACCCTTGCTTCCGCTTTCTTCGCACCCGTATGGGCGGTGACAAACTTATCCACCATTTCCTCGAATGTTGATATTGCCTTAGCTGGTAACTAAGAGTACCATGTCAAGGCCCCTCCTGTCAACGTCTCGCCAAACTTCTTCAGCAGCATCGACGGTACCTATTCTTTTGATAGGTCATTGCCCTTCACAATAGTGACATAGTGGATCAGATGGTCCTCGGGATCGGTGGTTCCGTCGTACACCCTCAAGTAGGGAGGCATCCTGAAGGTCTTCGGGATAGAGTAAGGGGCAGCTTCTTCAGTGTATAGTTGCTCTACGAACCTTTCCATGTCGTGTTTTGGTAGCAACTTGGGAGCTCCCGGGATCTTGTCGACCCTCTCCTGGTGTTCCTTCATTTGGTCACGGAGTGCCTTGTTTTCATTTTCCATTTCTTCCATCTTATTTAGGATCGCGGTTAGCGTACCATCGCTGATCTGTGCCTCGATGGGTTGGTTATTTACTTGTGTAACCTCAGGTTCGCCCATGGCAGCGGTGGTGTTTACTGTCGGTACACGCCTGATATTGCCTTGTGGTGATTTCTCAACCAAGCCACTTAGGGTGCTTGTTAGCCACTCTTCCAGTAGCTTTTTAACCACCGAGGATGCTTCTTTAGCAGCAGAGGTGGAAGCTCCCTTTTCGTGCAAGATAGTCAGATCTTCAGATGGGGAAGATGAGATCTCTGCACCTGGTGTGATGCTGGGGGTTGCATTTGTAATGACATCGTCAGTGGCCTCGTTGAGAGGACCAAGAAGATTGGTTGTGACACCCACTATAGCTTTCGATCTATTGTTGTTTTCGGCCATCTGTTGGTTTCGTGTGGTGTAGAGAAAGGTAGTTGGTTAATCTTTAGGTGGATACTATGACTTTGATTCTCGAAATTCCCACAGACGGCGCCAAATTGTTTGACCCAAAAGTTAAGAATATACTTTGTAAGCTAGAAAAAAATCAAAAAATATGAAAGGGTAAATCGTAATCAATTAATATAGTAGACCCAGAGATGTAAGAATGATGTTATCGTTATAGATATGATATTGTAAGATGGTATTATGAGCTCAAGAGAAGATGTTCATTAGAGATAGAGATAGAGGGAGAGTAGGAGAAAATGAGAGAGTTGTATTATTCAAAAATAACACTGATGCCCTATTACAATGGGAAGATCCCCTTTATATAGGGAAAGGACTTCCTTGGAGTAATAATTAATTAATTAAAAAAAAATACAAAAAGTGGTCGACGTCCTCCTAGCGAGGACGCCGAGTTCTGACTGTCGGTACCTTCGTCCTTGCGTCCGAGCCGTACCCTTCAGCATAGAGACGTATACTTACTGGGCGTACCCTTCGACGTAGAGACGTATAGGGCCAAATTTGACCCCATACAGTGTCATTTATTTTGGAACTGACTAAAAAAAAAGTACCTCGTTCAATAAGAAACTGAGGGAGTAATTAAGACTTTAAATTTAATTAATACTTATTTTAAATAAGTCATTTTATTCTATGAATAAATTATTTATTCCGTTTTAAAACGTATCGTCAATTTCGTAACAACAAGATCGCTGGCGTCTGGGGCTCGAGGGTCAGCTTAGGAGGTGCAGGTGTGCCGGTCAGTTTGTTTTGGTTCATTGATCGACAGGGGGAAAGGCAGAGCAGGCAGAATAACTCTTTAGGAGCTACTAATAATTATTACCATGTGTTTGTGACCTACTCTTCGTACCCTGATCTTTAAAAGTATGCATTTTTAAAATTTGTGTTATTTGATAAATTATTGAAGCATCACGATAAAAGTATACAACAATTCTCATAACATATGTTCAAAGGATGCGCCCTTCTATACATGTGCACATCCATATTAGTGACTAGCATTTTGAGTAGGCCAGCGTTTGGACAATGTCCCAAATGTTTGGTTGAAATTGAAAAAAGGATATTGATGTTGAGGTTGAAAAAAGTATTTGGAAGAGAATTATCAAAATCAAATAGGAGTAGCATACAATATAAAATATGAGATTATTCACATGTAAGAGAGTTGGGAAATGAAGCAGAACAAAAGATAGAGAAATCACACAGTACTCACTTTTTAAGAATCGAACCATTATTTGTTCCACTAATTAATATGGTACCAAAGTCATAATCTTAGAAAGTATATTCATTCCCCTACTTCAAATATACATATATATACATATATACATATATACATATATATATATATATATATATATATATATATAT